>JBAMBJ010002725.1:0-37006 GCA_037043495.1 Drosophila recens | reverse complement strand
AAAGAGTGAAAGTGACCACTTCTGAAAAAGGATTATTCCCTGCAGAATCATGAAATTTTATGGTTTTCGCCTTTTTATTGTTTCTAATTTCAAAAAGTTCCAAAATTGGCAGTATTGACTCCATTTTGGATTAAATTTAATTAAATCTAAAAAAAGCCAGATAGAAAATGTCTGAGATTTTTCCCGGCTGAAGCAGTTAAATACCAGACAAATCTATCCGCAAAAAGGCCAAATTGGCATCACTGTTGTTCACAACCAAAGTTTACAAATTTTCTACTTAATTTTAATGACTTGTTCATTTGAACTTATTACGAACCAAACGTAACAACTCCAACACTAACAAGTTAAAGCCATGTTGGCAAAATGGCCGCACATCCGTTAACTTGAATAAAGTGCGTTGATGCCAACAATTAAATTACCTTTTGATTATTTCCGCGCCACCTTTTTGGCTCAGTTTAATGTAGATGCGACAGGTAATCGAATCTATTTATTTATATACACATATATTTTTTTATGGCCTGACGCCTGTCGGCTTGCTCTATCAATTAGCCGAGGCATGCACGGCCTTCTGCTCGACAAATTTGCGAAACGTGCGTCCTTTAGACACCAGTGTGGTCACAGACTGGCCTCAGCCTTGAATAGCGGCATCAGTTTGTGTCACTTCCTGTTGCATGTGCACCTGCTGCCTCCTGTTCGCCTGCTGTACTGATACACCCATACACCCATATGTACATACATACATATACATATATATCCATGAGTCGTTTAAGCCGAGGTCTTCGTCTATTACACGTGGGCGTTTTGTTTGTCCAAAAATACTCAAAGCTTTCAGGCTCTTCTGTGTGTGTGTGTGTGTGTGTGTGTGTGTGAGTTTGTGGGTGTGTTTGTAAGTGTGGTGTGAGTTACCGTTAAGATTGACAAGTGTCGCTTTGGTAAACTCAACATTAACACCTCTGCACTATGGGGTATTTTACCGAAAAAGTGTCATTTATTCATTTTTCAAAAGTATGCAAATGTATGGTTTTTTAATGCTAACATATAAAAAACACTTCAAACTGTTATGTTACATACCACAAATGTTAACATTACAGTCCAATGTTAAGATACCAGCTGTTAAAAGTCAGCTGTTTCAACCGATGCCCGCGTGCTTTTGTTAACTGCAAAATTGAAGTGCATTTTCAAATTGAAACACATAAAAGAGAATCATTTTATAAATTCCAATTTGAAATGGATGTTAACTGCCCAGGTTTGTACTACGTGTTTCTGCTTATAGATTGTTGTTTTTGTACGTGTCTTTTTAATAATTTGTGTATTTAGCAAGTGGTGTCAATGTCTAATTTTGGAAAGTAAAGTTAAACTTTGGGAAGAGTTTAACAAAAATGTTGAAAGTTGTTGAAAGTGAGTCCTTGTCCATGTTGTAGAGTCAATATTTCTTTATTCAGAATAGTTTACCTCAAGGTGCGCCTCGGTGCGCCTTTTCCCAATCCAATTTTTTAGCACGTAACCTCACAATTTTTCAGTGCTAATTTTCTCGCTTTTCGTATGGAGAATTTGATCTGTTTTTGTGTCATTTATTAAAAACTCGTAAAATAAGCAAAAACCCAAAGAAATTTTTTGGAAAAGTGGGCGTGGCCCCATATCCGCCCCCCAATTATTTTTTTTTAATTTTATGCTCACAGCTGTCTAAGAGGGCTTAAAACTTTCTATGTCCAACAAATACTTTGTTTTTATATTGCTAATTATATATAAGGTCAAAGCTTGCTAGTTACAATATAAATTATAAACTTCTTGGGTACCAAAAAAAAAAAAAATTAAAAAGAAAAATCTGTGGCGGAGATGGTTCCACGCCCCCTTTTCCAAAAAATTTCGAAGGGTTTTTATAATACTAGAAAAAAAGCCGCATCAAAATGTCTTGCTTAGTTTACGAGTTATTAATAAATGACATATTTTCGGTAAAATACCCCATAGTGCTCTGGCTCTGTGTGCGTCTGTATGTGTTTGTGTGCGAGTGTTTGTGTGAAGACTAAACTAATATAATATAAATTAAGTAATAGCCCCAGTGAAAGCTCGGTAAAAATCAAGTGTCTCATCTTTGTTATTGCTCTTTAAGGTGACAGTTCTCGATGCTTGGCTAAAGTTGAAGTTAAATTCCGCTGAAACAAATGAAAAGTAAGTTGGCAGCACTGAAAAATGAACTGTTAACAGGCTGATTTTGCTAACTTTTATATAAGAAAGTATATCCACAAGTTAATAATAAAATAATCCAAAATTTAAACTCAGACCTTGTCTTCTAATAAAAAAAGATAAAATTATTTAAAAATTAAAGTCAAGGATATCCTTAACAGCAACATAATTTGAAATTTAATGGCAGAATTCATTAAAAATTGTTAAGAAGTTGAGAGCATTTTTCAGCTTTAACATTAACATTAATGAACCTGAAAACTTTTAAAGGTGCAAAAGTGAAAACTTTACTAAATTAAAAGTAATTACTTAAAAAGCTAGCACAACAACTAATATAGACAAAGACTAACAACTAATTAATGGAGCAGCATTAATTGAAAGTATATTCGCGCTCTCTTTCCTTTAACACGTTGCCGCTCTTAAAAGTTCTCTGCGACGCTCTCTGGCGCAATCAACAGTTTGATGTGCAAAAGCTTTGGAAAAGCTCTGTGCGTGCTGCTGGCAAAGGCAAAAAAGATGCTGCATCGCAGCAGCCACAAGTTGCCTTTTCGACATTTGCAACAGTTGCTGTTGAGTGTCTTCGAAAAGCGGACGTGGCAAGTTTAAGGTAGCGGATAAAACGTGCACATATCAATCAAACAAATTTTGTTAAGCCAAAACGTTATCAGTGGACTTGTGAGTGAGAGAAAGAAAGAGTGTGCGCGTGTGAGCGAGTGAGGGAGCAAAGGCATCCAATTCAAGTGCAAGTTAAATTGTTGCCAGCAACAATGTTGCCCACCATGTGAAATGTCCAAGAAATGTATTTTAAAGTGCAAAACAAAAATTTTATAATTTATGCCGCTAATAAAATCGGATAATTTATTAGTTGCGCGAATCATATACGAATTAAGCTATACTCGCCAAATTGGCATAAATCAAATGAGCATCATTAACCCATTAACGGCTAATGGGTATTTAAATACCCAAAAAAGTATTGACACTTTAAAAATTCTAGCTCGGGGCATGTGAGAGATATCGAGGCAAAATTTATTTCATAGTAAAGAAAAATAATAAAAATATAAGTATAAAATTTGAACAGTTTAGTTATCCTTGTTGTACTTGTAGTTTTTTACATGTGAATATCTAGCTATTTTTCTGCATACAAAATGTTATCGAAAATAGCTGAAAAATGTATGGAAATCGAAAAAATTAAATTTGAAGATAAAAATTTTTTTTTGTTTCTTTCAACTTCTATGGTCTTCTAGGCACACATTTCCAAATTTCGTCAAAATCGTACCAGCCGATCTATGGGCAGCCATTAATGGGTTAAATATTATTCCATATGATTTGCGTTTCTCTTGATTTACTTCGCAAATGTGTTATAAAAAGTTGTAAAATCATTTTCTGATCCACAAAATAAAAATGTTTAAAATGAAAAACAAAAAAAAGATTTTACCATATGTAGAAACGCACAATGGCGCAAAGCAGCATCATCATCATCAATATTATCAGCATTCACAAACACAAACACTTACATATGCAGTTGTAATTTGAGATGGGCTCAAGGTCGTGTCACGAAAAATATATACATATATTATTTTAACCCATAAATTGACTTACAAATAGTCCAGTTTTTAAAAAATTTCAATCAGTTGAGAAGCGTTTAGAAATTGAAACGAAAACAATAGCGAGAAAAATTTATGGAATTATAATGAATTGATATCATGCTGTTGTCAAGCGAATAAATTGTAAATAAAATACAATTTAGCTAACAAAAAAATAAAAACAATATTTTTAGAAATTTGTGAGTGTCAAAAACCGTTTTTAATGCAATAAAAATATGAAGTAATCAACGCGACACTAAAATAAAACATAGGAAATAAAAAACAATAAAATCTGTTGACTTTTGGTAATCAAAAAATATACTAAAAAAAAGGGAGGCTGGTATGCTGTTAGTCTAGACAAAATCTCTTCCTTAGTTCAACATAAATACTAAAAGACTATAGATTTTGCAGAGCATAAAAAATTGCAAATAAAGTCAAATCATGCGGGTCATGAACTGTCTGTTGAATGAAATGATTTGAGGCTGTAGAAAAAAGCATGTATACAAAATTTAAAAAAAAAGTCTAGTGAAATTTCTACTTGAAACTATATTATGGTCTAAATAGATTATAGAATATTTTTTTCGAAGAGTGGGCCTCACATATTTTGATTTTGTACACATCTCTATCCATAGCTGTTACTGTTACTCTAACTGTATCTCATGCAACAGATCCATTGCCATGTTTAACACGCCGCTCAATAAGCCAAAAAAGAATCAGCATACATTATATTGAGATACTCATATATGTATGTATGTTTGCATATAAAATCAAATAAATTGAAATCTTTCGCAAATTGTATCACATGCTTTTTTTTTTCTTTTTTATTTTTCTCCTTTATTTTTGTTTGTGGTTTTTCTCTGCATCTCTTGCTTGATTTATTTTTCATGTGCCACCTCAAACAAATTTACTGAATGTATGTTTCGTTTACCAAAAAAAAAAAAGAAAAATCAAAAAATAAAAGGAATAAAATCATAATAAATAAGAAGCAACAAGCGACAAGAGAAAAAGTAACAACAATTACAACAAGAGTAACTGGTGAAGAGGCGGCCTGAAGGCCAACAACATCACGCACCGCATTCCCACAGACGTCTAAAAGGTAGGTGTGCATTTTGATTTGCGACTTGTGTACAAAATTCACACAAAAATTTGTACAAAATTCGCTTTAGACACACTTATTTGCATTTCAAAGGCACACGTCTGTACGTGTTTGTGTGCGAGAGAGTGTGTGTGTGCGCGTGTGTGTGTGTGTGTTTCACTGTCTGTATTTGTGTGTGTACTCTTTAGAGTATTTTTTCCAGTTGGTTCGTGTGGTGCGTGTGATTATCAAAAGCATCATCATCATTTCTGATATGGCGACGGTTCACGTTGCGTATGATTGATTGATGGCTGTCTATGCTACTCTCCCTCTCTCTCTTTCTCTCACTGTGTGTATATGAGCTGCCATAATTATATTTTCGTGGGTCGACTCGTATACTGATTGCCGCATTAAGTACAACCAAATTTAATATTAGCCAAAATGTGATTGAGAAATTTCAAAGGTTAATAAGATGCATATCCTGCCTGTGATTTGTCTCCACGCAAAACCAACGAAAATTGTGAAATGAAACATCAAAAATTCTTGGAATTTGCCAAAAAAAAGTAATTGCAAAATCGAAAACGGAAAATGAAAATTAAAAGCCAGCAAAACTCATTAATATCTTGTTTATATGCTGTCGAGTTTCGTTTTTGAATATATTCAGACTTCCTCTATCGCTATGAGAGATAAACTCTTGAGTTTATATACAAGTAAAGGAAGAGCAAATGTTTTATTTATTATAAAAAGAAAAACACTTTAGCTTGATGCTAAATAAAATTAAAATTTACTATAATTGTGACTTTACATATGTATAATAAAATCACATTTTCACTTAAGGGAATTTTTAAAATAAATTAAATGCAGCTGTCTTTAATCGTACAAATTTCAAAAATTGAGTTACTGCAACTTTTAATTAAATTACATTAAATTTGGTTAACTCGCAACTGTTGCAATATTTTTGTTGTTTGTTTCTTTTTATTGTGGCATGTTAATCAATTAAGTGTATATATATCAGTTTCCGCAGAAAATCGAGAAATATTTAATAGAATTAAGTTAACAATTTGCTGAGTGTGGGTCGTAAATGAATTAAATAATTAAAGTGCAAATTGAATAAGTTGAATCGACAAAGTTTTTATGTGAAATTTTATGTGCGATTTCATATTTTCCATTTCCATTTTAATTTAGAATTTCTTTTCCTTCCCGCTGTCATTTAACTGGCCGTAAATGAAATTTCCTAGCTACCTTCACACCTTCTTCGCACCTGTCAGAAGCATTAATGCGTATCAAAGCCAACCTCACGCTCCTTATTCCCCCTTTTGCCACAAGGCCATACGCTCTATTCCATAGCATACTTTTAAGCGTCAAACGCCATCTTCAACTTCTCTGGCTTAAAGTTATAAAAATGCATCCATAAAATTGAGCAATAAACCAACGTTGGCTGCACATAAAAATTAAAAAACTAAAATAAACGCATGCAAAATTTTTGCCTTTTCTAAGTATTTTGCATTTGCAATTTTTATTATGATTTTTAAAGTCTTATAAATGGTATAAACATCCTTTGTGCAGAATGCTTCTGCTTCTGCTCCTCTACTTCTCAACTATCTAAAGCACTTGACCGACTTTTTGTTCGCATATGCTGTTGGTATTTTGATTTTAACCTTATACCCTGTTTTAAAATAATTTTCTTGAAAAGGGTATGATAAATGTAGAATTAAATTAGATCGATTTTGAAAGATTTTGAATTCTCTTATCACATAGCTTCAATTTTAAGCTGAGAACTCTTTTATCCACTAATTTTATTTATAACTAAAAGATATTTGAATTTTAAATTTTTTTCTACTGTTTCAATTAAGATTCAGTAACGCTTTAACACATTTTTAGAATGAACTTTGTAATTATAATTTATAGCCTTTCCTCACTGAAACTACATTTCAGCATTTTAGCATTTTTGGAGCAAATGCTACTTTTTTCCTATACATTTCATATGGGATCTAGTGGTGGGAGAAAAGTACATTTCTGGGGAATGTAACTACATTTTTTTAAAATCAATGCGATATTCATCGGAAATCAATCGATATTTTAAGTTTTTTTTTTAATTTGAGAATGTACTATCACTAGATTTCTCAAATTTTGGCGCCAAATTTCAAACTGTAAAAAACTGAACTTTATTTTAAATTAATGAAGAATGTAGTTATGATAAAATGCTGCAGTTAGCAGCAAAAGAAATCAAAAACAGACCCTTATGGCTACATGAGTCAACATTACAGATTGGCGATCGCAACAATTATTAATAAATCGTAACAGTTTCTCATGATAGTTCATCAAAAAAGAATAAATAAAAAAGCAGTGCTTATTGGTAAATATTCTAATATTTATTAGAATCCGTTGTATTGTACAAGAGGTATCTAATAAGGGCGCTACGAGTTGCTTTTACCAATAATGAATTATCAGAATCTAAGAATCCCTGACTCTTGCTCTAGTTGCGCTGATACCATACTACAAGTACGTTGTCTCCAATTTTCGTTATTCCACAGACGATCCCAACCCATAGAGAGCTACGGCAACCCCTTGTTCAATGAAAGATCGTGGAAATGGTGTTTTCACTTTGGGCTCCCTTTGCAATGGTTTTTCCGAATGGTTTTCCAATCGGGAAAAGTTAGATGATCTCCTGACCGTCAGATATTATGTCCTAAGCAGCAAAGTTTTCTTAAAATCCTTCCATTTGTTTTCTCGAATTTTTAATTTCAGTTGTCAAACGAATTTGTAAACAAATCACAAATGTTTTGTAAATGCTAAATGCAAATGCTATGCTATGAGGCAGTGCTGCCATAACAGCCCTTTTAGTGATAGATCTATCACTTTTTCGATAGGTTTGTCACCAAAATTTTAGAAAAAGCCCCTATCACCAAATCTATCACCTTATCAAATTGCTTTGAATTTTATGTCATTGAGAGCCAGAAATAAAATTTTCAACAATGCCGAAAAATTTATATAAGCAAAAATTCCGCGAGTCGTGGATAAATAAGCCTGATTTTAAGGATTGGATTGACCGCGATGCTGACGACTCCAGTAAGGTATACTGCAAATTATGCAAAACAAGCATGATAGCAAAAGTAGACAAGCTTAAAAAAATTTTTTAAATTTTATTTCTAAGATTTGGACTTCGCCGCTACGGAAAGTGCTGCTGCACGTACAAAGTTCCCGAAGAATTCTTGAAAGTTATTGGAACATCCTTAGCTTATAAAAACGAAATAAGCGAAGCCGATGAAGAAGCTGTTGACGATGCTATTCAATTATTATAATATTGTAAAATAATAATAAAAAAATAATAATAATAAATGATTAATAATAATTAAAAAATACTAATACATAAAACATAATTATTCATGTACTTTTGAATTAATTTTATTTAAAAATCTGTCCCGATATTTTGTCACCTTTTTTGTCACCGATTTTAAATTTTTGTCACCTTTTTTGTCACTTTTTCTGGCCTGTTTTTGTTATCGATTTATGGCAGCACTGCTATGAGGACAGGCAGTTGCATACTTATCGATAGCTCCGATATTTTTATAAAATGTACATTAGTGAGGAAAGGCTATTAAAGGTAAATAAGAGAGTTATTTCTTTAGAGCATATTTCCTAGTCGAGCTATGCTTGAAGTTTTTCTCGTTTTATGTTTTGTAGTTTGTTGTTTCGCTTGCTGTGATTATTCTTGTTTGCTGGCTTGTAAATGCTCAAAATAGAAAAAAAGTCAGGACGTCAACTGAAGCCAACCCATCTGTACATAAAACTCGCAATACTGTAAAAAAAGGGTTAAGAGATGGGTCAACCTCGGGGGCGGGTCAAAGTTAAAACATGGCTGTGATGATGATGGCATTTATGACATGACATTTAAAGTGCGTAAAAGAAGAGGTAAAAAGAATATTTCCTATGAAAAACAGCGCTGTCAAAGGTTTACAGAGAGTAACGACATAAGGTATTTATTATAAATCCAAATTAATACAAAGACAAGT
Organism: Drosophila recens; assembly: GCA_037043495.1. Classification (NCBI taxonomy): domain Eukaryota; kingdom Metazoa; phylum Arthropoda; class Insecta; order Diptera; family Drosophilidae; genus Drosophila; species Drosophila recens. Next base: position 28,154 of record JBAMBJ010002725.1, on the reverse strand, counting down.
CATTGATTTGATTGGTGTTCAGACTTTTGACAGATCAAATCATGTGGAAAGATTCAAGAAATATTGCTCTGAAACTTTGCATATGATTTGAACCAAATCAATAGTCTGACCCAATGCTACGTGTTGTTGAAGTTGAACTCCTGACTTAGGACATCACATGACACAAGTGTTGTTTGGTATGTCGCTGAGCCTGAAGTTCCCTTTCCAGCTGGCAATTGCGTAGCATCATTTGCATGTAATACTCGCGTAGTTCGTTCTTTTTGCGCTGACTTTGCATCTGGAGCATATAGGGATGTAATGCATTTGATGGACGCTTCTGAAGTTGCTCGCAAATGGAACAGCTTATACAAGCTTTGGGTTTTGGCTGTGATTTCGTTGTCAGTCTTTTCCTTTTCTTTTTTAGGATTTTCGGAATGATCTTTATCGGTTTGGGTTCCTTGGGTTTTCTGGTCTCTTGCGGAGGATTAAACATGTCCGGATGCATATCCTTGAAGATCTTTTCGATGCTGCGGGATTTCAGAAAATCTGCTATCAAATCGGCAATAATTAATGGTTTTGGCTCCGGTATCCTTTGGCATGTCGATTGCTGTGTGGTTAAACTAAATTGATCAGCAAATGTTGTGTCAAATTTAGAGATCGCTCTACGTAATGCAGTTTGCGTTTTGGCGTCAGTTCCTGTGGACATCAATAAACTTTTATGCCAATTATGATTTCTGATATCCATACTAGCCAGCTCAAAGGCATTCGATATTTTATTTATAAAGCTCGGTTGATCATACGGGTTATTATAGATGACTTCCCTATCGAGAAATCGCATTTTGTATCCGAACAATCCCCCGTCATCTGGTATTTCAGCTGGCGCTTCTTTTTTTTCAGCTACCACTTCTTTACTTACAGGTGCCTTCAAGGTGTGCTTCAGGGTACTAAGTGATTTATCTGATTGTTTAAATTGTGGATCCCATTTAGACATATCTCTTACCGGGAGTTTACTCGATCCTGATCCTGAAACCACACTTATACGATCCCAACCGAATGGAGAAATAGCTTCCGCACTCGTTTGAACTTTAACAGTTGCCTTATCATTTACAACAACCCTTTTGGACAAATCATCTTCCCTTTCTGACTCGCTTTCAGTTTTGGATTTCAAACTCCCTCTTTGTGATCCGAAAGATTTTGTTGTGCTCATTTTTTTATGCATAGATTTTTGATGTTTATGCACATGCACAACTTGCCCTGATGCTTCATCAATTGTAAAACGTTCTATATTAGGATGATATGGCTTTAAGTCGGGCTCCAACATTTTTCGGGGCTTAGCTACATCATCATATTTTTTGAAATAAGCCATGAGTTTGGGATTTTGTTTTTGGAATTGCTGTACTGTTTCTAGCGCATTAATTGGATTATAACGCGGAACAGTTATTTCTGCTTCTTTTGGTTTTTGATGCTTTCTTTTATGATGCTGGGTTCTTATGTTTTTAAAACTGGGTTGAGTTTGCATCACAGAACTATGTCTTCTTGGTTTTATAAAGGACTTTAATCGACTTTTAGTGTAATGGGCTTTATGCTTGGCAAAATCTGAATACCACAAATTGAAGTCGTCATGGCTATCCTCCTTCAATATGCTCTTTCTTGGAACTGATTTACGAGTGTGAGTGCTATGTGGAATATGAGTGTGCGTACTAGATGTATTGTATGTGAGAACATGATGCTTTTGAATTAGTTCATGAATTGGTGAGTCGTGCTTTTTTTTTAGTAGTAAATCCCTTAACATCGATCTCTTATGTTGTGGGTGCTTATCTTTTTTGTGTATAGCTTCATCAGATGGAGCGTGTGTTCTAAGATATGTAGATCTTTTAAGCTTTAGGTTGTCCTCTGATCTGTGTGAATATTTCATGTCTGGCGCTGTTCCACCAATCACAGTGTCCTCTTCTTGCTGTGGTTCTTCACCAGGTTCTTCTGATTCCTTTTTTACCTCAGTTGGTTTAATCGCTTGAGCGGAAACGGGTATTTCATTCTCTAGGTATTTCTCTTTCGCATAATTTATTCTTGGTGCACTTAATTCACGACGCTTGCTCAAAGACTTGCCCTTATGTTGCCTTTTCATTATTTCAACTTTAGCTTTTGATTGGATTTCGGGAACTTCTTTAAGCTTATTGCCTGACTCGGATTCGTATTTTATTCTCGGTTTCTTGAATCTGTCAGCATATGGTGTAGGTTGTGTTTTTAATGACTGTAAGTGCTTGATTTTCTTTAATTTCTCGATGATTTGTACCATGTCGTAGGGATTTCGAGTGCTATTCAATCGTTTCAATGCATCGTCGAATTCATGTTGCCAGCTAAATTGTGACTTCTTGTCACGTTTACGTGGTCGGCGAAAGCATTCGAGCAACTCGTCGTAAATGGTGTTCGAAGCATCCGTCTGCGTTACTTTAATCAATTGATCGTTTGGTGCTTTGTCTTGTGTTAATATCTTGAGAAACGATGCCGCCTTCTTGCTCTTGATATTTTTCACAAAGTCCGCGTTCTGCTCGATCCTTTGGCGAATGTCCTGTTGTTTCTGCTTGCAGCCGTTGGCATAGAAACTCCAATAGGCTCGAAAGGCTCTATCATTAGTGTTGATCCATTCGAGTTGGTCAATTAGCGGCGACAGCTTCTTCATCTTGCTGACCAGACAGCTGCGGTCCAGCAATAATGGCTGTAAAATGTTCATATTTCTTTTTTTTTAGTTTCGCACTTGCAATTTTGATCTTAATTCTTCTTTTTGTTAGTTTTCTTTTAAAATGTTTATAAAAAATGTTTACATTTATAAGGCCTGTCATTTTGATTTGAGTCAATAGGAACCTTATGTAGCAGAAATAGGGTTTTAGATATTTAATAATTGTAATTATCACCTATTTGCATCTAGGTGTTATACACTACTGACCAAATTAATAAGTACACTCTTTTTTTTTACTATACAAGCTATTGTAAGTAAGTCTTCATAGTAAAAAACATATATTTGGAAAGGTCGTTTAAATTCCATTGGAATGATGCAAAACTTTCCTTAACCCATTAAGTACACATTGAAAATGCCGAATTTAATTAAATATCTACTTTTCAACTTTTTTCCTCGATTTTTTACAAAAAAATGTTTTGATGCAGAAAAACTCTTTAAAAGATTCTAGGAGTGACTGCAAAAAATATTTAAAAATTTGTTTGCTTGTATTTTGTATAACTGTTTTTAAAATTGCTTAAGGCACTTATATTCGTCATATTAAAACAAGGAATAGAGCGTTCTGTAATCGGCGATCGAAAGAAACAGTTGCATTGTGCTTTTTAAATAAATATATACTGGACACACTTAGGAAAAAGGCATAATTTAAATAAAGTTCAGCTTTCATATATTACAACTCTAGTTTAGTTTAATATATTTTTTTTATATTGAATTTTTAATTTTAATTAAACATTATATGCTTTATAAAACATTAGTCAATCTTTTTCCGTCTTCAGCATAAAATTGATTTATTATATTAAAAGTCTGCTGCGTTCGTCTATCTTTAACCTCAACTGTGATTCAACTAGTTAAATAACTGAGTTGATCAAAATAGTTGAATCACAGTTAAGACTAAAAATCACAGACTACGCTCGTTACTTTGCTTCGTTTTAAGCTTATTATCAACGATATTTCGACAATCGGAGAGCATTTGATAGCAGATAATCAACTTTTCCCTTATAGATGGAGTCCTCTCCAGTTCTTTGGCCAGATCGTCCAGTGATTTGACAATTGGCAACATTGTTGTTGTTGTCTTTCTGGGAATCAATCTGGTTCTGTAGTAATTCTTTAGATCGTTTTGCTTCTGGCGCTTTTTCATTTCAGCCATATAGGGCGGATCGGGTTCGATTTTGTAGAAATTACAGCAGATTTCACAGCTGCTTGTGCTACGTAAATCGGAAGCGGTTTTAGAGGTCGTCTTTATAAATTTTCCTTTGATTTTTGAACTTCTACGACCACCAATTTTCTTTGAAGATTTCTCTTGCATTGTCTTGTGATCGAGGCTCGTAAGCGTACTTTTCATTTTTAAAGTTTTGTGATGCTCTCGCCTGAATCGCTTCACTAGAGACGATTCAAAGGATTTTGGCCAATTTTTGGGTAGTTTATTATATTTAAACTTGTCAAAGTTCAAAGTTTCCATAAATGTATTTATGTGTTTTTTGACATCCATAGGCGGGTATTTTTGAGCCAGAACTTTTTCCATAGAGATGGCAGAAACCCGATCAAATGACATCATTCTCCAAAAGATACTCGATGTGGAACTTAAAAATGAATATTTAGCGTTAGAATCTTCGAGCTGTTCATCTTCAATTTCACTTATTCCTGGAATTAACTCTTCTATTTCGCTTTCACTCTTTTTCGGAACTAACTCTTCAGCTGCCAAAATATTTTCACTAGTTTTCGGAATCGGGTCTTCAGGTATCAAAAGAGGTTCACTTTTTTTCGGAATCACTTCTTCAGGTGTCGAAACACTTTGACTTAATCCTATTTTTGATGTGCTTCCAAGTACAATATTTGTTTCCCTGGGCGATAAAGTATCAAATGATCGAGTAGACTTTAACAGTTGACTGTTATTATCCGAGATTTTCGAATCCAGCCGCTTTCGAGAGGTGGCAAACCTCTGAAGTTCGGAGCGACTTACATTTTTACTATTACTAAATGTGGATCTGCTTTCGGATTGTTTACTAAAATTTGAGGAACGGCCCACAACTCTCTTTCTCAAAGGAAAAGGGAGTTTCAATGATTTCACTGATTTTGTTGACTTTGATGATTTAATATTATGAGAGGAATATGATTTTCTTTTTAAGTGTGTACTTTTCCGAAATAATAGTTTTTCAAGTTTCGCTATTTCCTGTTCTGATAAACTAGAGAGTTCACGAGATTTTCATGTTTTCCATCAATATCCCCATCGCCTTTGACCAGTTTTTCGGCTGATTTGTCAATAAACTTTGATTCCAGCATATCTAGCATTTTATCCAGTTGGTCATCGGTCAACTCACTTAGTCTCTTATGCGACTTTCCTTTTAGTTGCTTTTGAATTCTTTGATACGATGAAATCGTATTAGTTAGATGCTTTTCTAATGGTTCAGCTAGTTTCTTATCTTTAGTGTTAACTGGTTTCACACCCGACTTCGTGACCATCTTATTTTTCTCTGCCATTCGTTTAATTAGCGTTTTTCTTAATTTTTCAATCGACTTCTTTCCTGGTGTCTCATCTGAAGATTCATTTGAGCTCGTTTCTGATAAATTATCCTCATTGAATTTCTTTCCTGAGCTCTTTTCTAAAACCTTCTTCCACTTCTTCTCACTCCACTTCATCTCTGATCTCTCATCTACATTCCCATGCGGTTTCTTCTCTGATCTACCATCTACTTTCTCATGCGGTTTCTTCTCTGATCTCTCATCTACTTTCTCATTCGGTTTCTTCTCTGATTTCTCGTCTACTTTCTTACTCGAATTTTCACCTATGATCTGATTTGGACTCTCATTTGTTGACTCAGGAAAAATTGATGGTATACGTAATATTGACTTGGGGATTTTTTCCATTGGTTCTGGTTCTTTATAAGATTTACTTATTGCTTGCCATTTAGCAGTCGGAATTTTCTTTGCCAGATCTTGTTTGGGCTTAGCTCGTTTTCGTAGTAGGCGACGCTTCTCCTGTTTACAAGAGCAGTTAAAGCACTTTTCAAGTTCCTTGACCAATGGATCAAAAGTTATGGGTAGATTACTTGTTTCGTGTTTGTGCAAAATCTTTAAAAAACTCGCTGCCTTTTCGTCCTTGATTTGATCCACAAATCCGCAATTCGCAGTCCTTTGACGCTGCAGTTCAAGAAATGAAACAGGTTTCCGGCCGTTGGCATAAAACTGCCACCAGTTTTCAAATGTTTGGCAATCTTGCAACTGACTTTTCTGTACGTTAATCCGAAACCGTTCAATATGTTTGTCAACGCCTTTCACCTTCCGGATAAGAGATCGAGGCTTTAACATTTTTCCACATTGAGCGTGTACAAAGGCATCATATGGATTCATAGACATCATCTTCCACATGCTGCTTTTGCAATATTGGAGTACAATAAAGAAAACAATAACACTCAAGACTCGCTTTCTAATTACAAAACTTGCAATTTATTTACTTAAAATTTATATATTCTTCAACAATTTGACTTTACGTTCAGAACAAGTATGATAGATGTACAAGTAATTGAATAGTTAGCTCAAGTTTCTCAAACTATCCGCTGCATTTTTCTGAAAGTTATTAACAATTAACAATTACAAAATAAAAATTAACCGTCTCGGAACCAAGTTAAATAGCTGATACTATTTACAAAATAAAAATGTTGTCCATACTAAAGTCTTATCATTTCAATAAATTTCCATATTGTAATTTTTATATTTTTTTTTTTCATATTTTTAAGTGACAGTTCAATGATCTAAGAACTGTGTTAAAGTATCATTACAGCATTTGTTTATGTTAAACAGATCAATGTTGTTTAAATAAGAAATTCTAAATGCGTGGCATCGACTCATTCATACATACATATGTATGTATGTATGTAGGCAGTAAATGGTAATTGAGTACTTTTCAGATACTCATTATAAATCGCTGATGTTTGCGGGAAAGGGTGATGTTTGTTATTGCAGGGACTTATTTATTTACAGTTCGTGAGTCGTGTGTGCATAAAGCATATTGACGCTAAAATAACACAGGTGCCTCTCTGATTCTGCTTGGATAGTTTTTCTGTTGCCATCTGATTGCAGAAGGCGGCTTCACATGGCAGATAAAGGTAATTTCGATTTTTCAATTTTTGCATGGCATGTGTTGGAATCAATGGCAGAGGCGATAAACAAAAACGAGGCCATGACGCTGCCTGACGACTATAAACAGTCGATGCTCGTTTATTAGCAATTAATTTGAATATTAACAGCCGAAAGGTAAAAGTCGAAAGCTCGAGGACATGCTGAATAAACATTAAAAAATACGAGTACTGGGAAAAAAATACTGAAAGTCTACAATAAAAGCGACATAAAAAATGCACGTATAAATTAAAAAAAAACATTTTTGCACAGACATAGACTAATTTACGATATATGACACAATATTAATTGTATGACTATTAACAAAATGATCAAATATATTTTAAGCATGTGCTTTAATATGAAAGACTTCAATGCTTTGCAATTGTTTAATTACTTAATGGCAATTAACACAGTTGGCATATTAAAGTGCGCCATTTTGAGTGTCTTTCTGAGTGACCTTCATCGTATTTATGCAGCTGCTTCTCCAACCCTGGCCATTGAACAGGATTTGCTGCAATGTTGAGTGCTGTTGCTCTCGAACGTGCTTATTTAATGGTCTTTTCCATTTCGATTTTTCCATCTATGCCATACTTTACAGCGCATTGTAATGTGAATCCAGTTCAAAGCATAATTGCAAACAATTAGCATGTCTGCAATAGAAGTAATAGAGAGATGACAAAATCAGAAGCACGGCCCATAAGATACCCAATAACAGAAACAAAACAGAAGCTATGCTATTTTCACTAATAACATGGCTGCATAATGGAGAGAGAAAGTTGAATAACATGCTTCGTTAGAACGGTAACATTGAGATTAGAAAGGCTAACATTAGGCTTGCAGTCTGTTAGATAACATTCTGCAAGCGATCGTTAAAATTCGCTCAAGTAGCGAGAGTTACCAGTGCTGCCAACGCTTCTACACAAAAAAGGCCGGTTAAGCCAATAAACAAGACAGAAAACGGACAGATTCTTTATTTATAGGACAAGAAATCTGGACAAACTATGTTTTCTTATTAATATATAAATAATTAAAAAATAATATCATAGCTCTAAAAATTACTACAAAATTGAATTACTACAATATTAGCTCTTTATTAGCCATTAAAATATTTTTCACAGGAAATGCATTAATTGTTTTTTTTTTAAATTTCAAAGATATTCGACGATCCGAAAATGAATATATTAGATGACGATATTAGATGTATTTGATAAATTCTATGAGCGACTTAGAACAATGAAAAAAGGATAAATTATAGATAAAGTAAAACAAAATAAAAAAGAAATTTTTTCCGGGTAGGGGACGTTTTAAAATTTTTTCGGAAATCGCAGTTACAAAACGGACAAATATATCCGCAAACTAACTAACTGCTAACTAACATAAAGTGAATAAAAAATAATTTGATATAAAAATATTTATTATGCGTGCCGTTTGTTATACCCCATAGCTTAATGGTACAGGTATTTGTTGGGATATTTGTCGTTCTACTTGCTTATTTGCCCTGTCAATACTTCTTCAAGCTGCTCTTGCAATTGCTTTGTTGTGGAAAATGCTGAAATCATTAAGTCTGGCCATAAAGCCGTGAATCGCTTTGCATTACAGATTTGCAATACACACATACACAACATACACAACATACCATATGCTTGAATTTACGCATATTATCTAGTCACTGAATTCGCCTGAATGCGTTCATAAGAGCTCTCAGACTTCGGTTCTGGTTCTCTGTTAGCGCCTTTTGTCTGGCTGCGAAGCTTCTTTAATTTTGTACTTTAATTTGCTTGGGGATGCTGCAGCTTATGCGCAATTAGGCAGCTGATGAACTTGACTATATTTATTATTAAACCATAGCACACACATACAAACTCATGTGTACACGTATATATGTAAAAAATACTATGGGTGTGAACTTGTGAGCTATCTGCTAGGGGATAGACGTTTAATGTTTATGAACTGGAACTAAGCAAAAATAGCACATGCTCACACATACACACACACACACATACATAGTTGTTTGTTTGTTTGTATGTAACTAATCAGCACATGTTCTTGTTTCACTTTGACTTTTGTTTGCAGCATCTTAATTCATAAGCGAATGCGCCAAATAAGCCAAACACATTTTGACTTGGCCCATATAATTTTGTTAGCTTATTTCAGGCAAAAAATGCAAACAGTCTTTGCAGGTGTTTGAAATTACATTCGGTAATTTGTGTGCAATTACAAGGTCTGCCAAAATATGTAAGTAGAAACATCTGTGGGAGATGGACTAATGAATGAAGTATGGTACTGAATACCACTTGAGATTGTCTTATTGCACTTTTATACCCTGTAGTCAAAAAATTGTGAAGATAAGTATATATATTTATTTATTGTCAAGTTAATAGCAATCGACACAAACTTAAAACATTAAAAAAAATATTAAATTAAAAAAAAAATTAAAAGAAAATAAATTAAAATTAAATAAATAAAAAAATTATAGGTATGTAAATTCTCTGTGGGTTTCTAAAATGCTAGGATTGGGTAAACCCTAGAAAACCCCAATCAGACCAATCACAATTTAAAAGCTATTCTCTAGATTTTTAAAAATTAAAAAAAAAAAATATATTTGCCTTTAACAAGACAATGTTAAACTGCAAAGGGTATCTGTTAGTTCCGCTTTCTGACAGCTTTTGAGAATGCTTTGTGTTTACATTTGATTGACTTTTTAATGGGCTGCTGGCAAATTCGAGCAACTTGTCGACTCTTGCATTCAATTTGATATGTGAGCATGTGAAAATGATTTAATGGAAATTTGCACAGAAATTTAACGATTAAATTGTGTGCAACAAATTGCCGTTGGGCATTAAATTAAGCTTCATACACATGCAGAAATTGAATTAATATTTGGGATTGTTTGCTGAGGCAGCAACTAAAGCTTGCAGTTAATTAACATTAAATATGTGAGTAAACATTATAAATGTTGCTTACCCAAGCAGTAAACAATATTTAAATGCAAATTGCCCAACAGATATGAATATTTTCACTATCTTTTTGGGAAATACTCGTATGTGTTTGTATTTCGGTATTTGGGTCTGTAAAGCCACTACGAAAAGCCTTGGCCTTAACTTTGGCAAATATTTTTGCATTTGCTTTTGTAAACAAAACCAAAGTAAGGCAAAACAAAATAAAATAAAATCAAATCAAACAGAAGCAACGCTGCATAAGCCACATTAATGCCCAACACAAATAGCAAAGGAACAAAAAGAAATAGATAAGCAGCAAAAATAATAATAACAAATACGTGAACACATGGAAACGCAAAGGACCACGTAGTCCTTAGTCCTCGTTGTACACGTAAAGCCAACAAAGTTATGAAGCGTCCGCCTTTTGCCCAAAAGTTGCCCTTGGGCTACAAAATAAATTAAAGTATTTTTCAATGCTCTCACGCATTTTTCAAAAATTTACTTAACATTTTTACTTGTGTTGCTAGTCTATTTATTCATTTTCTTGTCTACATAAATAAATTGTAAAGGTCGCCTTTTATATCAGAGGGAGTTTGGCTTAAAATAAGGGAGTTTATTTTTTTTTTATTTGGTATTTAATTTGAGAATTGCTTGTCTAGTAGTTACACTCCGAAATAAGCTGCTTTGCTTTGTCTTAGCTTCACTTTGGCTTGAATCTAGCTGAGCTTAAGTAACCATTTTTGGAGTAGCCTGAATACAACACGAAGATTAAATTTGTTTTAAATTACAATCTCACAGTGCACATATTGAAATAACCTAAGAGGCTTATTTCAATTGAATAATTACAAGTTATCCATTTGTAAAAACGAAGATGTAACAGTTGTGGCTCAAAGGTAGCAACATAGCCTTTTTCTTAACAGTCTTAAAAGAATTTGAGCACTTATAACTTTGTCAAAGCTTAACCGATTTCCATGCGGAATATAAATTTAATCATTGTTCGAATTCCTAATGAATTCTGCATCCAAATTTTGATCTTTAGGGAGTAACATTTTTTTTTTAAAGATTTTTTATTCTTTTTATACATATTCCTTTTAAAAAATTTGGAGTACCCATAACTTTGTATAAAACTTTGACGATTTCCATTACGAATGTCATTGCTTGACTTCTTACTTGACTAATTTTGTTTATGTTGGAAATTAAATTCTTTTTACCAAATTTTTTATTTTGTTTCATACATATCCAAAGCTTTGGATAAAATTTTTCTCTGTGTTTCAGTGTCTCTCTAAGTCGACCTTAAGCAAATGTTATTTCTTTTATTTTTTGCTTCGATTTTAATAAAAAGTTAGACAAAAGCAATATATAAATCGATTAAAGATCAATTTGTTGGACTATAATCAGCAGCTGTTGCTGTTTAGCCTGAGACGAAGAAAGCTACTCGAAGTTTTACTTGTTCCTGGTTTCAATGCTAAAACTTTGACGCCTCGAAGTATGCAGCATTAATTGTGGCACGGCCGGCCGCGGCCATGCGGCAAAATGGTGAAACCGAGAGAAGGAAATACAAAAAAAATGAGAAGAAAATTAATAAGCGCAACACGTGCAGTGCGGTTTTAGTCCAGAAAGTGTAATACAGAAAGCCGTCTGCTTGTTGCTGCCAGAACATGGCTAAGGAAATGTTTGGAAAGCAGAGAGATAGATAGAGGGAGGAAGAGAGAGAAAGAGAAGAAAACTAAGATAGAGAGAGAAAGACAGAGAGAGAGGCAGTACAAGCCAAGTCTGGACATGGGGCAATGGGCCAAAGTTTGTTGAGCAAACGGCTTTGAAGTCTAATAGGATTAGCCTGGCCTGGCCCCGCCCACAACTTAGTGGGCGTGTGGGCGTGTTTGTGTGGCGCAAATAAACGGCAGCAGACGCTTTTTGTGTGTATGTGTGTGCGTAAGTGTGGCTAACCAAGAAATCACATTGGTATAAATAATATTAAATAATGCAAGGCAAATATTTGTCGAGCAAATTGTAACAAGAAGCTACGGCTTTTTATTATTGCAAAAAGTATATATTGAAAATATAAGTAAAACTATAAAGATATTTATGTGCTTGAGGTGTTCATTGTGTCAATAGTGGTGATTTCCAATTAGTTTTCAATTCGTTTACGGTTTCTAGGCGTTTACTGTTTTATCATTGAACTTGATGGTCAAATCAGTTCTAGCCATGTTGTTGAAGGCGCTAACCAAGCTGTTAAGATTATCGTTAGGCAGACGTCTGTCGAAGGGGAAGCCCATGGTGCGTCTATCGGGATAGAGCTTGTCCTTGAGACCACAGAATGAATATGCCGTGCTGCAGGCATCATTTGGTGTGCTGCATAGAAACATAGAAGTGGAAGAAGATTGAACACAATTTTCGATTAATAATTTGCAAACCGCATCCATCTGTTGGCCGCTACTCACTTGGTTAACTGTTGCACCGAATCGTTGCTGTAGTCCGAAATCATGACAAACAAATCAAATTGCATGCCCTCCGGCTTGCCCTTCGGCAGCAGCAAATGTTGCGGCCAACCACAGCCGCAGAAACGGAAACGTGCCAATTCATCGGCTGCCTTGGGTTGATAGTTGGCTCCAACGGCGCGGAACGAACGCTCGAAAGGAATGGCCACCGAGGAGTCTGTCGACTCACGGCGCACAGTATTCTCGCCAGGCATCACTGAAATGATATTATAAAAATAATAATATTTATATTATATGTACAAATATTGATCAGTAAAATATTCATCTTTGTACTTACACTCAACCGTAAACTTGTCCATTTCAATGGCCATCAGACGTTGTTCCTCCAATCGCAGAGGCTGATTGCGTTCATCGGTCTTGGGACAGATGAAGATGCGGCAAGTTCCAGTGCGTTTGGGTCCCGAATTTGTCACATTGAAGGTATATGTCCAGGGTGCGTTCTGCAGATGTCTAAACGATGCAGCAATATTATCATCCTCAACGGGTCCAAAGTCTAAGCCAGCTGCCAAATTGGCAGTTGATTTTTGCCAATAGGTCAGCAAAGTATTGGGACGTGCTCCGGCTGCACCCAATTTGGCCTCAATGTAGGTCACGTTAACACCATTAAAGTCCAGATCGGTGTTGCTGTAGGGTGGCAACAAAGTCTTGTGCTTGTTGAAGATGCTGTCGATGAAGCCGTGCCATCTGTAGAAGATCGGGTCACGCATTGCCGTCGTCACATCGCCCATCACGCCAAAGTCCTCCAGGTGACGAAAATCGGGATCGTGGGCAAACGAGATGATGTTGTGGCCCTGATTGTGCAAGTTGCCGTAGAATTGACTGTTCACGGACAGAGTTGAGGAGGCCTCAATCAGATTGCCCAGTATGTCAATGCCAGCCTTATCGTCCAGGGGAATGCGTTGGCCTTGACTCTGGAGAGGATTATAAGCATTATAAAATAGAAATAAGTATAGAAATACAGATCACATACATTTTCAACGAATCCCTGATCGATGGCGGCGAGAACACGATCGCGCCAGCGTTCCACCTCGGCGATCTCAACGGAGCCATCGGGACGATCGACGTCGCGGAGCAGCTGATTGGAGATACGTGCTGGATAAGTGCGATTGTTGACGCTGGACAGGATCTTGGGGAAATAACCCTCGGCAATAGAGTCACGCAAATTGTTCAGGGGCAGCACACGCTTCAGATTATTGCAGAAACGCTCGACATTGTAGCGTGCGAGAATCTGGTGATGCATGTAGTAGAAGAGCTCGCCGCGACGATCCTTGTTGATCACCTCCGTGGGTCCACTGGCCGGATACACCAGATGCCAGTGCCAGTGATGGCTGTTGACACCGATATCCTCACGGAAATAGGCCAGACGCTGTTCATCCTCGCGATCGGAGGCCGTGTAGTTGACGGGTATCTCCAGAGGAGCACGATTGCCGCTCTTCTCAATCACGGACGCCTCCTGACGCGCGTCCTGGAACACGGACGGCTCGATGAAGTTGCCCGGAAAGACCTGCGAGATGTTCGGAATGGACACGGTACGTGTATCCGGACGATGGGCAATGGCCACGGCATAGCTGTACTGGAAAAGTACTGGATTGAGACGATCCCTGCAAGGAATATAATTGTATAAATAAATATATTTATATAAATAAATGTGAATGTAAATATATAATTATGCACTCACTTGGTGTAGGCACACAATGAAACGAATTGCTGCAAATTGGGTGCATCGATATACAGCTGGATCAGCTGACTGGCGATCTCCCTGTGCTGAGTGTTGAACAGCGAGAATTGAGCCTTCTTGCCCAGCTTTTTGGCAAATCCGAGATCTGGTTTCTTTGCCAGTTCCCGCAGCGGAATCCTTGTCTCCACATTCTGGGAGAATCGATTGGCAACCTCCTCGGTATTGTTGCTATACCGATCGGTATAGAAACTCTCGGGTAGATCGAACACGGTCTTGCCCTGATCCCGAGTGGTAAACACCGGTTCCAAGGGACGTTGGAACAACAATTCTAAGGCTTTCAAATCGGTATTCATGTTGATATGATCAAGGAAGTACTTTTCAGATACCCTGTAAAGTTGTTATACTCTTCACAAGCTGTGGCAGCGAACTGTGACTATTTCCACCAGTCGGTGGCATATTTATAGGTCTTTTAGTGTAACCAAATGTACTAAAAATCATATTTGACATGACTGTGGTTTTGGCAACTATTTAGTTTATCAATCCAGAGAAATTTATTTTATTTATCTAATATAAACATTTTTACGTTTTTAGGCTAAACCACAAAGTCACTTTTGAGTTTAACATATGTTCGGTTCGTATTTGTGATAAAAATACAAGTACAAATATGTACAAATATAATAATGTATAGTTGTCTCCACTTGCAACATGCTTATCGCATTTGTGAGCGCGACTCGAATGTTTTTTCACATGTTACCACAATGTGATAAGACATTTTTGGAATGCTTGCCACAATCCATTTATTTTGATAATGTTATGATTTATTATTTTTGTATTTTTTTTTTTATAATTATTTCTTGTTGTTATGGCTCCAAAATATTTTAAGAACTCTCAGAGAAACTAAAGTGATAGAAAAGTAACTTTAATTAATATCAAACAGAGAAATTTGTATACAGTGAAAACATGTTTCCACTTTATGTACTTTTCCACATCTTTATTCCTTTTTCCACAATTAAAAATATGAGTTTGTTGCGTATTTTGACAAACATTTAAAATTAAACTTTTCAGCTTTGCAACTTCTTAAATTTTTGTCTCCCTAAGCAAAATTCTTTAAGACTCGGCATTTTTATGACAACATTTTTACGCTCAGCTCAACTAACCCATTTTCATAAGGGATAAATGGTCTGAAATTTATGAATAGCCGCAAGAAAGAAACCGGTCAGGACAGTGGGATTATAATGTAAAAATATTATGCTAAGTTGTCTTTTGTTATTGCTGTTTACTATGCCCAAAGCCGAAGGGAAAAAAGCCAATGGCTAGTAAATAAATTGGCCAACTTATGAGTATTTTAAGCAGGTCTCAACTATGAACATATGTGTATAATGAATGTGTTTATTTGAATATATATTTAGGTATACTATGTGTAGCTGTATTTGTTGAGTGCCTGTGAAAATGAAAGTCTTTCTCTGGAATTTGGCGATTAAAACATTTTCGGTGTAAATCAATTTTGTGCCGCTTTCGTGACCAAAGAGCCAAAAACTTTGGCCATTGTCAATAATAAATGTAAGTGCTGCAGACTGTGGCCAAGGCATTAATCTGTGAAATTGACAGCAACAACAACAACAGTCTTTGGGCAACAACAAGTGGCAGAATCTTGTGGCAGATTATGCACAGACTCGACTCGACTCGTTTCGGCTTGGACTTGAAGTTGACTGAATTCTCAACGCATTTTAGGGGCAATTCAAAAGATGAATTTTCATAAAATATGAAAACGACTTTTCATATCGAACTTTATACATTTTGGCTGTTGTTGCTCTCATTGTTGCCTGACCTTGCTGTTATCTGTCGCTACAGTAATTTTTCAAAAATAATATCTTTAAGCTGCGGACAGCGTAACATCTAGCAATAATTAATCATAGGCATAAATATTTGTTAAAATCGCAGCAGAATTTAATTTACCATATTAAATGAATGCTACTCAATCTCTTCCATTTTAACTCACTCTGTTACTTTAAAAAGTTGCAGCTAAAGTTTTTTATGATGTTTTTTGGCGCACACAAAAAAGTTTTAAAGTCTTAAAAACGGCAAAACTTTTGTGGCAGGTTGATAAAGACAAAAGTTCTCCCCTATAAGATCATCGGCAAAGGTTGCCATAATTATGTTCTCAGTTAAGACCAGTACAGCCCAGAGGCGGAACGGCAGAGGGGGGCGTGGTCTAACCACAAGAATTTGCGGACAAGGCTTATCAATATTTTCTGTGCTCGCTTAAAAAATGAAACCACAACGGCAAAAAGCGAAAAATAGAAGCCCATTTAGAATGCAGACTTTTTAAGCTAAGTTTAGTTCCGAGGGCAACATCAACAAGTTAACGGCCTTAAATTTAATATGCAACACAAGTAAATGTTGCCAGTTGGCTCTAATGAAGCGGCAATACTCTTGCAATTGCCTGTTTCATTTGTCTTTATTGCTATGGTCGCCATTGAGTTTAATTAACTTGTTCTTTTTAAACGCAATTCTTATGAGAATTTATTCACATGCAGCTTAATTTAGCTTAAAGGGATTTACTTTTATTTAGCCTTGGTAAAAGCACAAAAAGCTTATTGATAAATTTAATGCATTTTACAATGAACAACTGGAGATACTGAAAATGTTTGTATTTAAAGTTTTTAAAGACAGTTTTACATTTAAAAATTTACTGTATAAAAATACTAGAAGGTATCAAAGATATAAAACTAAACACTTTAAAATTAAACAAAATATTCAATTAATTAAATTAAATTTTAAAAATTTATTGATGAATAACGGTCACTAAAATGAGCCAATTTGTTTGATTTAAATAAAGATTCTTAGTTAAACGGAATTACTTAATCAATAAAAAGCTCTATTCAGAGCTTTACATATTTCTATACAAATTGCCAATAGCCACTTTGGGAATTCAGTAAGTACTTTTAAACAGGCAATTGCTTTGCTTAATGGCTTTAATGAATTAATCATATGGCTAATAAAGTGAGGCTATAAAGTTTCATAAATTGGTTTGACAGCAACCGACAGAACCACACAGCAATCAAAAACAAGTCCAATTAGACGTCTCTAAAGGGTTTTATTTTTGGGGCAACGTTATTGTATTTGGATTGGTATGTAAGTCAGAAAACTTGCTGCAAACTGTTACAAAATCGATGCTGACAGCAGAGATTGTAGGTTTTAGGTTTTAGCTAACAACTGACTAAACTATCAACTAACTACAACTAACTAAACTGACAGCTGCGAGTAACTTTAACAATGTTGCTGGTAATGAGCGGCCACAGGGGAAAGTGCCACACACAGATACAAACTCACACAGACAGACGCAAATCTCTAATGTCTAATTAAAATCCATTCACATGAGAGGCAGTTCTTCATTGCCTCGTTTTACAGTGGGAAATTTGGCAGGTCTAACTAGAACTAAGAAGAACTTAAATCTTATTTTACAATTTTTACAAATTTTGAAAAGAGCTCAAAATCTTATAACAAACAATTTTTTTTGTCAATTAACAATTTCAAATATTAATTAATCACTAATAGATTGGTGATTTGCCCACTGTGCGTTTACTCCTTAGTGGGAGGAAGTGCACAAATGGCAACAGTAACAAATCATTTGGCATACGGTGTGGCAGCAACATTGTTGCAAGCAAACTACAAATACGTGTGGCAGAGAGTGAAAACGTTATTAGTTAGTTGCCTGTTGCCTGATGGCAGTTACCAATTGTCGTTCGTTGCACGACTGTCAAATGTCGAATGACGAATGCTGGCAACTGTTGCTGCCATGTGGCATGTGGCAGCAGTGCCAACGAGACAATGGCTCAGTTAGCCAGTTAGCGGCTGCAACAATGTGAGTGTGTCTATGTATGTGTGTGTGTCTATGTGTGTGTGTGTGGGTGTGTGTGTGTGTGTGTGAGTGTGTGTCAAGGTAATTGAACAACATTTGTTGAATGGCTTGGAACAAATTGCTGCAGAGTGAGACACACAGAGACAAAGATGGAAATAGTGAGAGAGTGAGACAGTTAGAGAGTGTGGAAGAGTGAAAGGGGGTAAGGGTGGGGGAGGCTGGCAGCTACATCAGGTGCTTGCTTCTCTTGGTGCTGTCACAGCCAGACAGTTGGCTGATTTTCTGCATTATTAACTTCACAGCCAGCTGTTGCTGCTGCTGCTCGACTGTCAACTGTCAGCTAATATTTTAATATTTTAGATACCCTGTAATAAGTTGGAAGTATGTGATAGAAAGTGTATGACCTTAAGAATAATTATAGAAATATATATGAAACATATTGTGTTTTTTTTTATTAAATGAATTAAATATAAATAATTTGTTTTTATATTACTTTTACAATAGATATTTGTTAGTCCGTCACTATTGAAAAACACTACGATAGAGTTATAAGTCGTATATAGAGGTGTGTAGTTATTAAACAGACAGAGAGAGGGAGAGAGCGAAATCTATATAGTATATTCAAGAGAAACCAAAGAAATATATGAGAAACATATTAACCTGTTTTTTTTTTTATTAAATGAAAATCAATAGATAACAAAATTAAATGTAAATAATTTGCTTTTATATTACTTTAACAATGAGTATCTGTTAGTCCACCACAATTGAAAAACACTACGATAGAGTTTTAAGTAGTATATAGAGGTGTGTAGTTAATAAACAGACAGAGAGAGAGAGAGTGTGCAAAATCTATATAGTATATTCAATCAATCAACTTCAGCTGTTGTCTGAGTGCTTAAGGAGTAACAGCTAGTCGATCACTTTCGTAATAGAACTAAAGAAGTATTGTTAAGCTGAGTGTTGTGAATTAATAGACAGCAAATAATATTTTTTTAATCAAACTGAAAAACAAAGTGGTAACTGATAATTTTTAAAAATGTGAATAACAAATTAAAATTCTAAATTCTATTAAAATCAAAACTTTAAGATAGCAATTTTAGAAAGTTAACAATTTCTTAAAATTAAACGTCTTTATTTTTGGCATTTGTTGTGCGCTGCACACGTGCCACAATTTGACCTTGCAGCAGTGGCAACTGGTTGCGCTGATATGCGAATTGCAGTTGCATCGATGTCTCCATGGTCAGTGCGGGAATCAGACTCAGGTCGAGACGAAAGGCACGAATGTAGTACGTCTTGCCACGCTGAAAGGGACATTGCCGTGGAAAATTGCTGTAGCGATCGAGAATTTCCCGTGCTAGCCGCATTAAAGGCACCTGATTTTTATTCGCCAGAAACTGACAGCCGTCTATGGTCAGATTGAGCAGCAAAAAGTCAACTGGTCGACGTGGCAGTACAATGCCTATCTGAAAATCAAAGTCCTTCAATGCATCGAGCAAAGAGAAATCCATGTGCAAAGTGCGCCTCTTTAAATTCTTGTTCAGACCGCAATTGAACCTTTCGAAAGAATTTCCAGTTGCCTCAATGCTGTGGCAGCTGAAGTTCTCGAACTGCAGCTCAAAGTCATTCTGCAAAATCCGAAAATGCTAAAAATTCGCAAAGAAAAAGCGTAAATTACGTATACGCACCTTGGCTACAATCGGATTGAACAGCGAAATGCACAAAAATATATAAAAAATTAAAACTATCAAGCACTTTTTATTCATTTCGATGTTCCGTCAACAACTAAACTCATTAAGCCATTCAAAACAAAAGTATTAAAAAAGTTATTGAATTTTTTGAATAAAAATATTTGCTCACCTAAGCTTGACTAATGGGAGATTGTGAATGTTAATTATTATTATTAACATTGCTTCCGAAAAAGTACATCAATAATATTTACATTTTTTATAGAGCATTATTAACCATGTTTAATTACATTTTGATGCAGTTTTTGTATATTATAATATGTAGAGTTTATTTGCTCATCAAAAATGTACGCAATATATAAAAAATTAAAACATATGATTTTATTACTATATTATTTCGCAAATATTTAACAATTAAAATACCTATAGAATATAATTCAAGCTACAACGGTGGCCAATAGTATTTTGACTACCTTTAAAGTTAGTTCTAGCCAAATTGTGAGCTTACTTCATGGAAAGTTTGGTATCAATGGAAAGGTCTTTTGAATTCCTTTCGAATGATGTAGTACTTTTCTTAACCCATTAAGTACCCATTGAAATTTTCGAATATTTGTAAACGTCAACTTTTTCAACTTTTTTTCTCGATTTTTAAAAAAAATGTTTTGATGCAGAAAGTTTCTTTAAACAATTTAATTAGTAACTGCAAAAAAAATTTCAAATATCTCTTCGCTAGTATTTTTTATAATTTTTTGAAAATGGCGAAAAAGGCACTTTTTGCATGAAAATGAGGAAAAAGTGCCTTTTTCGCCATTTTCAAAAAATTATAAAAAATACTAGCGAAGAGATATTTGAAAAATTTTTTTGCAGTTACTAATTAAATTGTTTAAAGAAACTTTCTGCATCAAAACATTTTTTTTAAAAAATCGAGAAAAAAAGTTGAAAAGTTGACGTTTACAAATATTCGAAAATTTCAATGGGTACTTAATGGGTTAAGAAAAGTACTACATCATTCGAAAGGAATTCAAGACCTTTCCATTGATACCAAACTTTCCATGAAGTAAGCTCACAATTTGGCTAGAACTAACTTTAAAGGTAGTCAAAATACTATTGGCCACCGCTGTATATTCCAAAATATTCACATCAATTTTTATTAAATACGCAATTATGCATAAATTGAGATCCAAATTGTTAATCATAATAAAGAATTTATTGCGCAGACAAAAATTTCAATAATAATTGGGAAAATTACTTTATTTAAATATTTGCATACAAATTGAAATGCTCTATTTTATTAACTGGTTGAACTGCATGAATATTAATGTTAATTTTTATCGTTTGGCTTTTGCTCGTTTGACTTCCGGCCAACATAGAGGTAATTAAAGGTATATCTGGTAAATGTGTAAAACTTTTCAAAACTGAGCTTAACAAGCCGCGGTTGCAACTAAAACTACGGGTGAAAACTCCTCTCTCCCACTGTTTCTATCAGCCCGGTGTAAAGTTTTTTAGTAAACATGGTCAATGTTCAGGGCTTTTTACGTTGTTCAAACTAACCCACATCAAAGGCTAATGGCTGCACTTTGTTGGCCCACGTTAACATTCAAAGTTCTGGGCCAACAAGCGCCGTCAATATGCAAACTATATGCATACAGTTCTGAGGTTCTTTTTAATCGTAATAAGGTCGTTAAGGGCTTCAGACAGCGCAGCTTCGAGGATGCGGCAAAAAAGGACGAACTCTTGTTTATTTCCCCGCAGCCATCCGCATGGAGGTAAAAATCTCTGAGAACAACTATGCAAGTGGCATGTGGCATGTGGCAAAGTGTAATAAAATAAATAAAGGACCATGCCAATTTAGTTTCGTGTTACACTTTTGATACACTTACAAGAAAGTAGTTCACTTATTTCTTACATTTTGTAAAATTTTAAGCAAGTGATAGTACGAGTTTCCATTGAATCAAGCGCTGAGTTGAGTTCAGTGGATAAAAATACAGTTTACAGTTTTTAAAAATATGCTATATATATCACAATGAAAAAGCTTATCTCTTATTTTGTTTCCTTAATAATTGTTTTAAAAATTTTAATTGTTTCATAAAAATTACGGTTTTATTATAATTGATTTTTTACCTCAAGTTAGAGTTTCTTCAAGATCAGCTTATTATATATTTGATTTTCTTTTAAATTCTATTAATTATACAAAGTGTATTCAGTTTTCGTTAAATTACTAAAATGTTCTTCATTTTTTTGTTGTGTTCAGTCAAGTGTGTGAAGTTTCAGCCAAATGTATTATCGCATTTCCGTGCTGCTTTTTATGTTGCACGTGCCACATGCCCAGCTGCCAGCCATACACACTTATAAAAAAATATATACATGTACGATATTTATACATCTATATTTGAATTAAAAATGCCAGGCGCGTTGCCAGTGCTACAAGCCATTTAAGGCTCCCATTTGCCGGACAACCCTCAACTAAAAGCAATTTTTTTTTTGTATGAAATGCAGATTCTCTCTTGCTTTTTTTCCACTTGCTCTGTCTCTGCATGATTGCATATTTATATATGCAATTTATTCTAGCCTTATTCAATTACTTTATTTCTTAGAAAAAGCACACGCAGTGTAAAAATCTGTCTACAGCTGCGTCAAAAGTAACATACTTTTAAATAAGTGCAAGGGCATTGAATTAGTTTACATTTGAAATGATTGTTTTAAGACCGAAACAGTTGGTTTTAATTTCTGAGAAGCTGTTGTCTTAAAGTTAAGTAGATCGAGGAATTAAAAATTTTAAAATACACAGATTGATTGTGGGAAGAGCTAGAGATATTCAATTTCAAAAATATAAATAAGAGAAGTTTCAACTTAAATTCAATTTGAGTTAAGCATAGTTTTTTGTCCAACTTAAATGTAAATTAAAAAAAAAAAATTAGTATTTTCCAAAAACTCCATCTTAATTGAGAAGTAGCCCTCAAATGTAGATGTATCGAGTTAGTTTATAAAATTATCAACAACAGCTGCAGTTTTACTATAGGCAAGTGCTCTTAAATGTGTTTTCTATAAAAACTGTTAAAATTGCACAATGTTTGGTTAACAAACATCGCAGTGATTCGAGCTGAGAATCACAGCAACATATGCAGCATGTTTCTGTATTTATTGTAGATCCGTTTTCAGGAATTTTCTCATTTTTCAGATTGGAAATATTCCCCATTTTTTATTTTTTCATTTCTTTTGTGCAACTGAGTTATCCGCTTTGGCCAACAAAAAGAATGCAGCAACCACTTGGCACAGAGAGCATCCTCTTCAAGTTGTTCAGGAAAAGCAGAGATGAGTAACAGATGCCGGAGAGAGTGCTCATATCATCAGCCTAATCATGTGGAATAAAGCGGAAAAGGAAATTGCACAGACACACACAGACAGCAGCCTTGCTGTCAGTTCGAGTACCATAAATATCCATGTGTGTGTGTCTGGGTTAACCAGACTCAAACAAGCATATGCTTGCGGTAGCCCATTACCGAAACTCTGACCATTTTCCTCCCGTCCCCCGTCCGCTACACAGGCCCCCCATCACGGATATGTTGGAAATGAAAATTTTGTGGTTGAATATAACATTAAATATTTTGTACACAGGGTGGAAAGGGGAGTGAGTTAATCTAGAGTTCGGTTACAATTTGAGTTTGGCATATTAATTAAAATTGCATTTTCTGTCTAACCAAATGTTGCAAGTTTGTGTGCATAATTTGCACCTGACTGCGCCACGTGCGGCTCTGATACCTGGCCAAGTAATTACGGTAGGCTTTATTAACGCTCGTTATCAGTGCCAAACACATGTCCCAAAAGCGCTTATCGTTTACCTGAAAATTCCTCGCATGTGCTGGAATTTCTGCGGTAGTTGAGGCTGTAACCCAATGACACTGGCAGAAAGGTAGAGTATGTAACATAATTTAATGGCATATTAAAAAGTCGATGTTTAAGCTGAAAATATTACAAAAATAATTTATTTATTATCTACTTCCTTACAGTACCTCTCCCTTTTTATACTTAAGCATCCATTTCAGCTAATGTCATTGGCTCATAACTGATAAGCGAAGTGATAAGCATCGATACATTTCAGCTAAACGTCACTCGCTCTGTTGCCTTCTTATCGCTTTTTGATTTTAACGCCATTTAGTCAGTTTTTCCCTTTAATAAAAATAATAAAAATAATAAAAATAAATGATGCTTTCAGACGCAACAGCTGTCAGTGTTGCGGTTGTGGCTGCTCGGTTATTGTTGCTCTTCTTCTGGCCCCACAATTTACATGTTGCCGGCACCTGAGTGGTTATTGCTGTTACTTACTGTTTCTACTCCTCACGCTCTGCGTGTTGGAAAATATTATTAAAAACGTCAGCAAAATTTATGTATTTTACATCGACGTTGGCTTATTGTGTTAAAGCGCAGCCAGTGTTAAATGGACTGGCCATGTTGTGTGCGGAATTTTCAATTTTATACGTGTATTTTTTTTGCTATAAAGGGTATACATAAAGTGGTAAATTTAAGCAGAAGCTTCAACATTTTGGATATTTTTTTTGTATTTTCAAGGCTACTGGCTACTTAACACTCTCGTTGATTAAATTAATCAAGTTAGTTGCGCTCTGGCTACTCTTACTCGTTACTTCGAGTTGTCATCGTTGTGCTTTGCATTTGCTTTCTCTGTTTTTTTTAGCTTCTCGTTGCTTTTACTCGTTACATTATTTTCGTTAATCGTGTCTTTGATTTACTCATTATTAGTCTTATTAGTTTTAATCGTTACTAATATTATTCGTTACTCGATAAAGTGAGATTCGTTGTGTTTTTAATGTAATATTATTGGTTTTTTTATGTGTATTGCTCTTTACTATTTACTTTGTATCGTCTAGCTTTGAGCGATTTTGCTACTCGTTGTTTTGTTTGATACTAAAATTAGTGAATTTATCTTAGGAATACCCCAATT
Organism: Drosophila recens; assembly: GCA_037043495.1. NCBI lineage: Eukaryota > Metazoa > Arthropoda > Insecta > Diptera > Drosophilidae > Drosophila > Drosophila recens. Next base: position 3,706 of record JBAMBJ010002725.1, on the reverse strand, counting down.
TAGTTGCTTAGTCATATTGCATTACTTCTCTAATTTTGTGTACTACTGGTTGGCCACAAAGTGTTGTTAACTGAAGGCCAAAATCGACGTGTTGTGGTTGTGGGAAAGCAAATTAATCGAATGTTGTAAATGGCCTGTGGCATATTTATTTGATAAGCAACTGAGTTGATGCTGTTTAACACCGAGAACATAAAACGAATGCAATCAAATAAAACAATTGTGAAATTGTGAAATGTACGACAAATAATAAACAACAACAAATTAAGCTGGTCGTTTAATTAATGTATCTTTCATTTGTCATCTTGTATCTTTGCAGTTTTCGTATAGCCCGGAGCAGCGCTTTTGTAGGCGCAAAAGGCCGCAGTCATTCCTATGCCAGCTCGCAAGGGGCTGTTAGCGCCCCAGAACACATTCCTGGACACAATTGCCACACGCTTCGATGGCACGCGTAAGTTGAAAAACTCAAAAAAAAAACATCATTAATTATGAACGATAGGAATTAAAGCAAACATAGGTTCCGTTTGGGACATTGTCAAACATTGAGCAGTTATCCAGATGTATTAATGAATTGTAGGCAAGAAAAGTTAACATATATAGAATTAAGGTATGATGATTTACAAAAGAGACTAACAAAAGATTACTTTTCTTTAGGGATCTGAACTATACTATTTTGTATTGAAAAATCAGTAAGAATAAAAATTCCATTCCTTATGCTTTACAGGGTATCAAAATTGGAAGTTAAACGATATTTATATTTAGCCAATGTTTTATTTATATGATTTTTATTGAGCCTGACGCTCGACATAATGGTATATGCATAATCCCAGGCAGCATTCGGGCGGGTCATAAAAAATATCCCAGATTAAAGAGCACAGAGTATCTTATATTTTTCTCGCAAACAAAAGGGCACAAAAAATTGACGCGTACTATAAAAAATGCAGAACAAAGAAAGGAACAAGAATAGGAGTATAAGCAAGGAAAATGTGTGTGTCCCTTTGGGAAACTTCCCTTTGGCACAAAGGAAAAGAGAACTCAAAACTACTTGTTGTTGTCTTCAGTTCTCCTGATGCTTGTCCGCTTTTTTCAGAAGATGCCTCTGGCAACTGAAAACTCTTTAAATTCTTTACATTTGTCACAAGAATTTTGCTATGTGTCAAATTTAAATGTCAACCTTTTTTACTAATAAACTGCACTCGATAATTAGCTGAATAATTGTGCAACAACTTGCAAAGTAATTAACAATTGTTTATGAGTGTCTTTTCGAGTGTAATTAACTTTATTTTTTGTCGCTGTCAAGACTTTACGAGACATAAATAATAAAAATATCTGCACAACATACGAAATGAACAGCTGAGGGGGCAATAATTTTCAGCATTTCCTGCAAGTGATTTGTCTGCCGGGTCCACATGGCGTATGATTGTTATGCGACAAGTAATTTATATATATAAAATATATATATGTAATTGTGTGTGTGTGTTTTTTTTGACAATTCAGCAGTTTGTTCAGTTAGAACGGAACATGCTGTGCAGTCAAGTATTTAATATGCTGTGTGCGTTGCCGTCAAGTGGCAAAACTTGGCATTTAGGTCAGTTAACTTTTTAATGGCATCAAATATTACATAAATGCGCACTTAAATTGCGAAACAAACTTTGCGATGTCGTTCTTCCCAATCTTCTCATACTCTCTCGATTTCTCTCTGATTTTCTGTTTTTTGCTTTGCATTTGATTTAATGCTCATCAGATGGATGTGCTTCAATTGATTATATCATCTGTTGTCGCTTTTATACTCGTATAATCCTTCATTCCATACATTGTAGCAAAGCACAAAGCCCACAACCGTAAATAGAGCCTTGTGCTATTCAAAGACATATTCACAGATATATTGGTAATCACAGCTGCTCAGAAATATACTCAGTTCTATTCATGGCTGCCATTTATGACTACAAATTGTGTGCTCTTGTATTATTTATGGCATTCAATGGAAACAATACAGCGGAGCCTTCAATTTGAGGATTTGTGAGCTATACTCAATGTTATTTACTCGTTTTAGTTTCTATCCCGTTGCACTCATTCGTGGCCATAAATTATCAATTAATTTTAATGTCTTAAGTTATTAGCTCATTAAAGTGCTCTCTAAAAGCATTAGTAACAAATTCTTGAAATTATTTAAGGGAATCAAATGACCTAAGCAAGTTTTTTATAAAACCTCAGTGTATTTTCATACATTTTTATTTCCATGTCAGGGTAACTCAGAGTAAAGGAAACTCTTTCTTAATAACCTGTCTCATTTACATGGCAAAAAATCAATCTTTTTCTTTTTATTCTTTCATTATCTGCATATCCTGGTCAACTCCCAAGTTGAACTCTGGTGCTTGTCACAGTCTTAGTTGATTTTATCGAAGGAAATGAAATTCATGAAATGATTTCCATGCACAAGTTTTTCATGCAATGCTTTTTCCGCACAGTGTGAATCCTTTGCTACGCTTTTGTTGAATTTTTTGTTTCATTTTCTGATGTCGAGGGAATCTCTCACAGGAGTCACGAAAAATAGCAAAGAATTTCATTTCATTCTATTAAATTTCATTTTTATTCTCAGCTCTGAGGCACAGAGAGAAAACACTCCGAGTATTGGCTAAAAAATTTTAATTAAATTTCTGTTTGTTTGTTAAAAAAAACAAAACATACTCTTGCCAGGGAAGAAGCAACAACTACAATAAAAAAAACAACAAAATAATTTAATAGGTAATATCTAAAGGTCGACAAACTAAGCAAATAAAACATGCGATTTGAACATTTATTTTTTATAAACAAATTGGGGAGTTTGTGAAAGCAATTGAAACAACAGGAGGTCCGTAAACATTTTACCGTCACTGTGCAGAGGACAATTGAACAATTGGAGTGAATTTTTGGCCCACAATCAAACTGTTTCTCCCTTTCACATTTCTCTCTCTCCTTTCAGACTCAAACTTTGTGCTCGGCAATGCGCAGGCAAATGGCAATCCAATTGTTTATTGCTCGGATGGGTTCGTGGATTTGACAGGATATTCACGCGCGCAAATTATGCAAAAGGGTAAGACAATGGAACAGTTAGACCGACAGACGAAGAGACAGACAGACAGACAGGCCCAACACTTCAATACTCATTTGAATGTATTTGTACAACATTTTATTCAATTGTTTGCCAAAATGAACGAACACAACAACGACAACAACATGCACAGGCTGCTCATGTCATTTCCTTTACGGGCCGGATACAAAGGACGAGCACAAACAGCAAATTGAGAAAAGTCTCTTGAACAAGATGGAACTAAAGTTGGAAGTTATTTTCTACAAAAAGGAAGGTAAGCTACCATCATCTCAAATAAAAGCAAAAAGCTAATTTGCGTCTGTGAAACGTAAGCGAAAAGTCTTGCGAGAAATGTTGTGTAGTAAATTGTTTTCACTTTTAATTAAAAAATGTTCAGCTCAAACTTCATTTGAACACTGAGCATAATTTGTGTTTAACAAAGAGGAAATTAAACGCCAAGTTGTTTTTGGCTTGGTGGCAACAGCAGGAAAACAATAAAAGTTCTGCCAACAACATTAAAAGTCTGACCACATAAGAAGAAAAAGGAAAGTCTAATATACAATTTCAAAATATAACAATACAAAATATTTTCAATGCCTTTCATCAAAATCGCATTCTAACAAAAAAAAATTGTTGAAC
>JBAMBJ010002724.1:0-12373 GCA_037043495.1 Drosophila recens | reverse complement strand
CCAAGGTCTTAGCTATAAAATTACTTGTATAATTTACAGATTTTCAAATAATTTTGAATTGCTAACTGAGAACTGCCACGCCTCCTTCTACCTCTTTTGCCAATTAATTAAAAAAATAAACGGAATCTTTGTAATGTTTGAAGTACAGGGTCCAAAAACGTGAAATAGTAAAAGAAAAACTGAAAAAAATGTTGAGTCCTACGCGAAACGAGGAAAAAGAGGTGGAGGGGGAGGAGGAGGAGGAGGAGAAAAAGGTAAAGTGACGTGAATGAAACGAATGTATGTACGTAAGCAACCACCGACAACAGCAACAACCACAGAAGGATGACGGGCGATGCGTTTCTCTGATAAGGTGCACGGCAATGTTGACGGGTCGCTGACGTACTGAGGGTAACCTGAGGAGGAGGTTGAGGTTAAGGATATGGATATTGAGGGTAAGGATATGCATGGGGGGGGTTAAAATGGAGACGGGGGTGGATATACCTAGAACTGTAACTGGAGGTGGTTGTATAAGATGACTGTGACTGTGACAGCCACAGGCCTCTGCCCTGGGTCACTCATAAATTGTTGGCAACAGCAACAGCAACAACAACTTTCATGAATAGCGGTATTAAAGTATCAGGCAACAAGAAGAAAGAAGCAAGGATTTCAAATGGGGCCGGGACAGGGAACAAAGCAAATTTCAGGCACATGGGAAGAGACAAGTCCAAGCACCTGCAACGTGCAACGTGCAACCAGAAGCAGGCTAGCTTATAAAGCAGCTTAAGCTAAATCCATCCCACTTCTCCTTCTCCTCCTCCTCCATCTTTTCATCTCCAGCTCCTTGAAGTGCTCGCTTGTGTGGTATCCTGTCAGTCCTGTTCCTCCCCCGCCCCCAACCCCCTTGTGGTCGACTCTTTTTCCATCTCTTGCTTCTGTGTGTATGAATTTGATAAGGTTTTTGTTTCTGTCCTAAATTGCAAGTTCTCAACAACATGTGAATGTGTGTGTGTGTGTGTGTACGTGTGTTTTGTATTGTCAGTATCCTGTATATTTGCATTGTCCTGTCTAAGCAAATTGCTTTGAGTTATTTAAGTGCAGTAGAATTGATAAAGCAAATTGTTTTTCGAATTCATTTGAATAAAGGTTTGCTTATTGAATGTTTTGACCAACTGATCAGCTGCCACAAATGCCACAAGCCAGATAGATATGTATGTATGAAAGTGGGTGAGTGTGTCAGAGGAAAGTATTTATAAATGTGTAGAAGCATATCCTTAACTTTACACACTCACTGATATTCATTGGCTCAACTGAAAAGTTTTAAGCGTCATCATTAGTAAAGGTGAATTATCTTTCTCGCTTTTTCTCCTTCTCTCTCTCTCTCTCTCTGCCCCACCACCTACATTTTTTTAATACGCTTCCCCCCGCAAATGAGTTTATGCGCCAGCTATTTTCATATGCAAATTGGTTGGGTGCGTGTTGTGTAAGTGTTGTGTTGCGCCTGCTTTTGGGCACCCAAAACAAAGCCAAAAAGAACTGAAAAAAACTGTTCAATTAAGCCAATATTTGCGCACACTCGCGTACGCTGTGTGTGTTTTAGTGTGTCTTTGTGGGTCTTTGTGTGTGTGTGTCTATTTGTGTTAGTGTGTGCGAGGACAGTAGCAAACGGCGAGACCTGCAGCCAGAACCTCTTCTCCCGTGGCACATTTTTTGTCGTACACGGAAAAAAATCATTCTAAAATTCTTAAAGAAAATTTGAAAATATTTGTTTTTATTAAATATGACAACTTTAGGAAAAACATCATCTTTCAAAATGATTTTTTGTATCCCAACCAATTTTTAATCAAAACTAAAATATGCTTCAAGAACAAATATCAAATGGCAATGACTTTTCATTTGAATTTGGTGAGTAAGCTGAAAGTGTTTGATGAAAGTGCAAATTTTGTATGATCAAAATATTTGCTGGGAACGTAATAAAAAACAGTACTTAAACTATGTAATTTGTACTCGGCTTGAGAAAGTTCGATAGTGCTTGGGATTGATTTTATCCCAGAATCCCGAATTGTTTTCTGTGTAGCTTACTTTACGGTGTACGCTTAGACCAACAAACTTCGTGTGTGCGTGTGTGTGTGTGTGTGAGGTATGTGTGCGTATATCTGTGTGTAGGGTTGCGATAGGGATAGGATTTCGAGAGTATGACTCACCTGAACAGTGCCAAGAAGCACGACGGCGGCCCAAAGGCTCTGCAGCAACAAATTACGACGCAACGAGGCGCACATTTTTAGCACTTTTTGGCTTGTCGCGCTTTGTCCAATTGTTTTCTCTCGCTCTTTCAACGTTTCTTATTCAACTTGAATTTCTTTTGTTTTCCTTTGGTTTTTATGTCTATATTTTTGGTTAATTTTTTGGTTGGTTTCCTTTGCACGTTGACTGTGTCTTTGCTTCGGTCTGTTAACTTGGCTTTAACTTTTGCTTTGGATACAACAGACAACAACAACAATAATGTTAACAATGAGATTAACAATTATTTGACAAAAAAAAAATAAAACAGAGAGAGAGTTTAAGATTGTAGAAACAAAATGGAGCACTTTTTGACCGTTGTTGCTGTTGTCACAAAGTTGATGTGACTTGTTTCCTTAGCGCTGCCTCCAAAAACTATGCAACGAAAAGCGTCAACTATTAAGTGTACATATATAAATGTGTGTGTGTGTGTGTGTGCGTAGTAGTATTTGATTGTAGAACGTAGTAGAAGCTACTGCCAGAGCGAGAGAGGGTGAGCGCGTGCGAGAGAGTGAGAGAGCGAAAAATAGAGAGAAAGAGTGGAACATACGCCTGAGCGTATGCTACGACCTGCCTTCACCACCCCTTAACCTATACGTTAGTCACAACTCGCTGCCCGACAACCGTTATTCAGCGCTCGTTACTCGCTATTGTCAGTGTGTACTCGTCGCTTTATTATATTGTACGTCCAAGACTGGCATTTAATAATGAACCAAGTCCAACATCTTTTCCAACTGAGACTTGACAGAAAATCATTCGATAATGGGAAAGGTCCTTATTTACTTTCCACTCTATTCGAACTTTGGAAAACTATTTTCATTATAAAGAATTTTTGGAAATGTGTAGTTAGAATCGAATAGAAAACAGCTGCAGTCAGTTGGTCAGTTTTGGTAGCCAACATTTCACATATCTTTACGTTCCTGCTCCACTCACTCTCTCTCTCTCTCGCTATCGCTGTCTCGCTCTGTGCTGACGCCTCTCTCCCGCTCTCGTTTTACATAGAGTATAGAACAACTGCGCACGCACAATTGCAAAGAAATCGCACAAACACGCACAGCACTTCTCGCTCTCTTCGTATCACACTCCCCACGGTTTCTCGCATTGCGCAAAAAGACACAATAAAAAAATATGATGAAGAAGAAGCAGGAATTTACGATTGGAGGCAGCACAATTATTGGAAACTTTCGTAACATTCGTTTAGTTTAAACACAACAACAATTTGTGAGGTCCGTTTACTTAAAATTATTTTGTTATTTTGCACTTTGTTTCTCGTTTGTGTTTGTTTCATTGCTTTCGACACGCACTCGAAAAAAAAGAAAAACATAACCAAATAGAACAACAATTTTAACGCCGACACTTGAAGAACAGCAAAAAAAAGATGGTGAGCAGAGCTCTCTGTGTGGTATACTCTCTCTCTCTCGCTCTCTCTCTCTGCTCTCTCTCGGAACCAGGTTGACAACCTTGTGCTGTTCAGTCACAGTTATGGTTCGAATGCGCCAGGAAACTTAAAGAGTACCTTGCGCTGCGAACGCTCACAAACGACTGCAAGTGTCGCTGACTGCACGGATAACTCGTTGGCTTCGGACTCAGTTTCGGAATGGGACTGGGACTCGCACTGGCACTCGGACTCGGACTCAGTTCTCGGAATCGGTACTTTGAACTCGCCATCGGGTTCGACCTCGAACGCGACTGAGGCTCGACTGTGGCACGAGTTCTTCGCATGCGCCTGTCCACAAATCAATATCAAGTCCGAAACAACGATTGCAACCTGCCACAAGGGGGTGGCTTTGCCAATGCATGCTTGCGTGTGTGTGTGTGTGTGTGTCTGTGCGAGTTGTCATGGATGTGTATGCGAGTGCCCAAGTGCTGGTTTAACAGCAGCAACAGCAGCAGGTGCTATGTGCTTTCAGGGATGCAGTTTTAAAAGCTCGCTTTTCAATTCAGTTCCGGCTCAAGTTCCAATTAAAATCTAGCGATAGCACTCTTTATATCGAAACAAGCTTAAAATATAACTACAGATGAATCCTTGTGTTATTTATTTAAAATTAAAGTGATAGAGAGATGATAAAAAAACAAGTGTTTTTTTTTTTTCGTAAAAAATGTGTATATTTTATTTAAACAGGTTTTCTGCTACCTTTAGTGGCAACATAATCTAGTTTTACATTTAAGGGAAGGAACAATAAATCAAAGGTGTAACATATGTAGTACATATATAGTATTATATTATTTACAGTGTATTATTTACAAGTCAATGAAGAAATCTAGTAGGGACATCCAATGGATGGCACCTTTTGAGTCTTCTCTTTCTGGGTTTGATAGTTAGTCGTCTGACTAGCGCGTTAGGTAAAAAAAAAAAAACAAGTGGGAAAGGCTAAAGTCGAGCTCCCGATCATAGGATACCCGTTATTTATTCAAAGATATATGCAATATTTTTATTGCATACTTTTAGGCTTTTATATTTCCAAAAACTTAAATCAGCCATTACCACCTTGCAAGTCCTTTGCGTTACGCAAGAGGTTTGGTCCTTTTTATTTTATTTATACCAAAACTGTGTTGGTTATGTTGGTAATTTGTATGCACGGATTCCACACTTACCAAATAAAAGAAATTTCGTTATTGTTAAAAAAAGTTCACGCAGCAAGCTAGCAAAGTTTTCAACCTGCAACGCTGCTAGGGTCAAGTGAACACCCTAACATTGTTTTTGCATAACTCTTAAAAAACAAAATTGACTTCCTGCCCAAATCTGGTATTATATTATTTGTATCTGGTATTATATATTGGTATTATTTTATTTTATTATTTTCTTTTACTAATAAAGTTAAAAATAAATAAGAAACACTATATATCTACATATTTTTAGCAGATCAAGTTTAAGAATGTGCATCCCTACTAATCGATACGATTTTCGAAGATGTATTTACTTACATATGTTCGAGAATAAATAAGAATTTAACTGTGCAATGAGGCTGAGGGTTGATGAATTAGCTTTGCTCACACTCGGAAGGCGGAGGCGTGTCTCGGCTAAGCTTTATCTTGTAGTCTCTTTTCGTTAAGTGACTACAATTCGTTGAGTGCGATGAGCGTTAATGATTTAAAGCTTCAAAACACAAACTTAACCAGAAGCTTGTCTAAATAAAAGCTTTGTATAGCTTCCTTGTGAAAATGTATGAAACAGACTTTCAATTTTTTTGGTATGTTAAGTTGGAATACGGACCAGGTACCAAGTTGTATTAACATCGAGTGAATATCTAACATATTATATATGAAGCTGACACAGAAACGAATGTTAGAAAATTCGGTATTTGTATAAAAATTGTCATTATCCACCCAAGTATTCCAAATTAATCAGGACTTCAATATCCAAAAAAAAGCATTCATATATTATTTTGTATTTACAGTCAATTTAATGTGTATTTGTGAATATCTACAATCTTTAGCAGAATAAAAAAAAGGTAGGTGTATAATAAAGATTTTATAAAAAACGCCAATAATTTCTTATCGTTAATATAGAGGGATACTATGAGTGATTCATCAGTAAATATTCGTAAGCGTAGTCGAAGACGAGCAGCATGATGGCGCCGCCGGGACCCAGTCGCATTATTTTGGGCACCAGACCCTTGTAGAGGGCACGGAATCCCTCCTCCCGATATACGATACCTATTGAGCTGAAGGTGCCGCGGTACTTGATCTGATTGGGCACGGGTTGTGGTCCCTGGATGCGGGACTTGGCCACGTCGAAGGGTATATTGAAGAAACAGGCAAGGGTGCCGGCCGTGAAGCCAATGGTGACCTTGCGCAGGAACTCCCAGGTGCTATCCTTAGACTCGGGTACAACGTTCTTCACGCTGTGGTAGAAGCCGAAGTAGACCATGTTGAAGACACCGTTGCGTCCCATTGTTGCGGTCACGCCTTTGTTTAGACCCCTCAGCCCAAAGCCGTCACGCTTTACAATCTCCCGGGCCACTTCGAAGGTGCCTGTCATTTTCTTTTGGCGATTCGCTTGCTGTGCCACCTTGACAACCTCAAATGGATTCACTGCGATGGCCTCCAACGTGCCCGCCGTCAATCCCGCCAGGGAGAATGTCAGCGGCGTTGGGGTTGGTGAGCCGAACTGGAAGAACTGCTTAGTCTGCTCGAATACCAGAAACTTAATGGCCCGCTTGGGCGTTTCGGCCAGAATGGGCGGAATTAGACCCTTCCAATACGATGTAATACCCTCCTGCCGGTACATCTTGGCGAAGCAGTCGAAAACGCCAGTATAAGTTCCCTGCGTGAGTATAAGTATAAGTTTAAAGTTTAAAATTAAAAGCTTAAAGTTTAAGGTTTCAAGTTTAAAGCTTAAATATTCGAAGTTTTAAGTTTAAAGCTTAAAGTTTAAAGTTTTAATGCTAAGATCTTTTTATTGAGGTCAATTTACAAATCATAAATAAAAATTTAATTTATTTTGAAAGCCAGTACTACACCTTTGTAACCTAATTCAATTTTATGCTTAACCGAACCGAAATTAACCGTTCTGCATGAATCGGTTACTAAACGGTTATTTTGGTTTGAATAATTTCGGTTTTTCTCTTTAGGTATAGTAAAAAAGTTTTTTTTTCGGTTACGGTTACCAATTTGAATCGGCTTATAACGGTTAACGGTTACAGTTAGGGTTACTGTTTTAATTTCTGGTTTAAAGCTATAAGTTCAAAGTTATAAGTATAAGTAATTGACAGTATTTCGTGCGTGCATTGTGCTCAATATTTTGAGCACTGTGCTAATTGGACGCCTGTGTTGTGCGCCTGTGAGTTTTTATTTGCATTTTGCATCTATTTTAATATCACGCTATAAATTAGTAAAAATTTCTCGCCAGGCAGAAATGAACAGAGTGAAACAGAGTGAAAATAATATCATCATTTAGCTTAATATTTATGTAGAGCAGAGGCTCAACATACTCGAAAGCGTTGGTAAATTTCTTAAGAATCATTATAAAAAGCTTATTTCAAATTTAAATGCGATTAGATAAAGAGAGGAAGAGACACAAGACTAAAAGATTATAATAATGAGTTCTAAGGCGTCAAATCAGCTGATAAACGAAATATACAAATGTGTGTACATATGTACATATGTGTTAATTTTTGGTAATGGCTTCCATCGATAAGCAACAAATATACTAAAAGTAAATGTTTGTGCTGATAAAATATAAACAGACAGACAGACAGAGACACTCATCAGCTGTGGGTTTGTTTTGGGCCATCTAAATATATTCAGCACGCATTTCGAAAGAAAGAATTTAAATTGACCTTGACATGACCTTTCCAAATTTGTACGGTATCAGCTGGTTAGCCATCCGCCCTCTACATTCACACATTTTCATTCTGCGTGGTCATAAAAGCTGCTCAGTCTTATCAACACCTTGGGGCTTGTGCCTGTCCATACGAATGTAAGTCGATATCAGTCTGGGAAATCACTTGAGCCGAACCGTTTGAAAGCTGTGTGATAGCTCTCTCTCTCGCTCTCTCTACGAGAAAAGCTTTCGCTCAGTTTTCAAGCTTCTCTGTTGACATTTTCTTGGAGCCTAACGCGACGCGAGCGGAGCATGACAAAATGAGAACGGGAGTAGACTGGGTAGACTCACCTCGGCTGTGATTGCGTTGGCGGGAGTACACTGGATCTGCATGCGTGTCTTAACCACGTCCAGGGGCTGCATGATGCACACCTCGAGGAATCCGGCGGAGCCGCCAGCCAGAACCTGGAAGGCAGCTCGTCTCGCTGGCGATATGTCGTGGGTGTTGTTCATATCTTGTTTGTGATTGTAATATCTGCCAAAATTCAAAATCTGATTTCAATGAGTTCACAAAAAGTTGCAAATATGCACACATGTATATATGTTGATATCCATATATACATATACGTATACGTATTTGCATATGTATGTGTGTAAAATTGTGTATCTATGTTTGCTTGGATGACATGCCTGATCTGAGTAAAAATGTAAAGCAGTATTTTGACAACAATTTTGTATGGGAAGCTTGGGGCAATGCTCACTTGGTTTCTAAATAATTCGTTTGATTTCAGCTTCGATTTCGATTGCGACTGTCCCAACAAGAACAATTAATCCCACATACCACACTCTTAAAAAAAAAAGAAAAAGAAAAACACAGATAAACAAATTCCACGTTCCACAAACGCAGCCGCCGCGCGCCTCGACAACTCAATTCGCACTGAACCCGAGCAGGCAAATTGAATTCTGCAGCAGCAGAAACAATAGCGGCAGCAACAACAACAACAACAACCACACCCTCTGCTGGAATCGGGGAACGAGAGACTGAGACGGAACAAACCGAATTGCTGGCAGAGCTTTCTGTAACGCAGCTGGCGACAAATGAGAACAGCGCGTGCTGGAAAAGCTTTCAGCTGCCGGTCGGTCATTGCTAGCAGATCTACCAAAAGCTCTCGCTCATCACTAACAACTTCGTCAATTGGTATACCCTGTGTGGGCATATTAACTGTGCATATTCGTGCAACGTAGGTGCCAGGCAGAAGAAAATATATAGTACAATCTAAATTCTTGATCAGCAGCAACAGCCGAGTCGATATAGCCATGTCCGTTTGAAGCAAAAGTACAATCATTCTCCGTTTGTTATGACACTCTGATGCTGTTGCTCTGCAAAAGATGCTTACAGTAAGTAGCTGAGGGTATATTACGGTCGACTAAGCTCGACTGTGCTGCAGAGTGCACTGTACTGCATTAATATGTCACAATATGTAATACTTTATTGAATTCCTAAGCATTTCAAACAAAAAATACAAAAAGCACTTGAATATACGGAGCCATTTGTACAAGTTCCACTTGAATATGCTGAATATTCTTGCTTACAGTTTAGTACCTTTCAGACCGGACTACAGTGGCTCACAGCTTATTTCAACCAGCACAAAAAGCAGTTTTATTCAAAAGCTTCGATTACAACTAACTGAAAAACAAACCTTATCAAAAGTATTCACAGAAAACTAAACTTTTTTTCAACTTTTTTCCTCGATTTTTTTAAAAAAATGTTGGGATGCAAAAAAATTCTTCAAAGAACTTAAATTTTTTATAATTTTTTGAAAATTGTTCCTTAAGCTACTTTTTGTACGAAATAGAGGAAAAAGTGGCTAAAATAGTCATTTTTAGCGAATTTCAAAAAATTTTAAAAAATACTAGCAAAGAGATTTTTGAAAATTTTTTTTTGCAGTCACTATTTAAATTCTTGAAGAATTTTTGCCTAGCAGCCCTTCAAAATACCTTTTTAACGACATATAGATCACATCTGTAACTTTTTTTATAAGGATTCAATTTTAGCGGTTTTTTTTTAGCGATTTTCCGCTAAACTAGCTGTTTTTCGGAAAAGTCGTAAAACAAACGTTTTTAGAGTTTAGAGCAGGAATAAGTCCTCATTGAAACATTTAAGCTAAATAAACGATTTGATCCAAACAAACAAACAAACAGACTGATTTTTCATCTCATTTTCGAAAGGCCTCTAAAAATTTCAAAATTAATTATTTGAACCAGTTGTTGGATTTCGATGATCGAGGTGTCATTCGACGCGTATTTTTGATGAGAATTGTAAAATATTCAACGAAATTTCAAAAAGGCTCCAACGGCCCCAATAGCTCCAATCTTTAAAATTTTGCCCCTCCCACTTACACCTGTTTATCTCACGAACCAGGTGAGTTTCCAAAAGTCTTAGTATGCACATTTGTAAGGTAAATTGATACCTTTCGATCGGTATATATCTCGACCTGATCGGACAGTCATAGTAAATTTTCCATTATTCCTGTGTGTATATGCAACTCGCCTTCGCGCCCTTCGTGCTGCTTTCGTCACTAGCGCGGACTGCCGTCCGCAGAGATATATTTTCAGGCTTCAAATTACAAAATCAAAAAGGTTTTACGGTGGTTTGGTTGTTCAAACCCGAGCCTTATCAATTAATTGCTCTTTTTTTGCTTTTAATATCAATATTTCTTAAAAAAAAAGCGCATTTTCAATGGCCAAAAAAGTGGTCAAAATGGTTATCTGAGTGTTTAACGCTTAGCTCATCTTAAACTTTATTTCAATTTCTTTTATTTAATATAAAAACTGTATCGAAAAGATATTTAATACATATTTATAATTTTAAATAAAGCGTGTGTGTAAAAAGTGTAACGTGCAACAATGAAATGCATTCGCCAATCTGATCGCAAGCTGTATCAGTTTAAACTTAAAAATTTGCGTGCAAATGTAACGTCCGCAACTCAGGATTAGCCTTTATACCTAAAAGTAAATATGAAATCGTGTTAACACTCTAATTCTATTTCTTCTCATTCAGTCATTCGACACAGTAGATCTTAAAAGATTCAATACAGATTATTCCCAAAACCAAACTTATACCGAGTAACGCGCAGTTATCTATGTTTAAAAATATATTAGTCGACATCTAAAACTACAGCACTATTCTCTTTATTCTATTTGCTTTTACATAGGAACTATGTATTTGTTGGTGGTTGCACACCGGTCTACATAACCTGCGATTCCAGCTGAAAGCTTATTTCTGAAAGCTCATGCTTCACGAGCTAAGGGCTGTTCCCGGGTTGTTACACATACTTTGTATGTGCATATTGTATATATTGATTATAGATTTTTATCGATTGATATGTCTTACTGAAGAAACGCTTTTAATGGGTACGTTAAATACGCGTAATATGGCTAATTTTTTAAGGTTGTAGTTCTTAATGTGTCAGTGTTCCGATAACGCTAATAATCAAATCTAATATCTAAAAAGTCTTAAATTTTTATCTTTATAACTTTTTTATGCAAAATCCAGCAAAATAGGTTGATATATACTCTTTCTTTCATTTTATTGCATATATTTTACATGTTTACATTGTCAAGTAAATAATCAAGATGTCAAATTCAATGTGTTCTAAATATTTATACCCTAATGACTTACAGAGATAGTGTGTATCTCTAAAATTCTGTATATACATATGTATATTTCACAATATACTCTAATAACTATATTATAACCCAAAGATAACAATAGTAGATCTGTCTCTCTCTCTTTCTCTCTCTATTGAAGCTTTCCTCAGTGATTTACAATTATGTTTAACATCGAAGCTATTAGCGACAGTCGTATCAATGTGGAGAGTGGGAGGGAATTAACGTATGTGCAGTATCAGAAAAGAGACAAAAGAATCGTTTGACATTTATGTGTGTAAGAGTGTCATGGCACAAGTGTTTCCGTATGATATCCAATTTTGTGACGAATAATATTAAGTTTTACATATAAATTATTTTAAACAAAATTTTGGCACTCGGCACATTGCGCTAAAATGCCTCAATTCTAATACCAAATAAAACTCACTGTTTTGCGCAGTGCCGAATGCAAACATTTTGCTTAAAATAATTTATATGTAAAACTTAATATTATTCGTCACAAAATTGGATATCAGAAATTTTGGGGCATGAAAATGTTTTCGTCACTAGACTTTTACCTCGTAAAGAGGTTTTTTTATGGGATATCAGAAATTTTTGAATAAGACATCAGAAATTTTGAAATTGCAATATTTTTTGACAGTATAGCTTTGTCAATTTTGTTTATTGTTTGTACATCTAAAACAAACTGTCTGGCAACACTGGTCCCCTTTACAAACACACATGCCCAGCACAAAAGCTAACAGCACTCTTCAACTCTGGCTGCTATGACACTTTGCAGCTTCTGTTCTATTCCCATTCTAACTTTTTAAATAAAAAATAAACGTCGAAGGTATGCCTAAGAGCCCTTCGAAACACCTTTTCAACGATATATAGATCGCATCTGTAGCTTCTATCGTTTGGATGCTACGGGGGTTTAAATTTTAGCGGTTTTTAGCGATTTCCCGCTAAACTAGCGATTTTTCGAAAAGTCGTAGAACAAACGATTCTATATTTTTGATAATAAAATGATTTATCTGCCGCAAAAAGAATTCACCACTTGCAAGCAGTTTAGTTCCGCATTACGCCGCAAGCAGTGTACATACTGCACATGTACATACATATGTACATGCAGTAGTGTGAAGATAAAAGGTGTATTCAGCTAATAGGTAATATCTTGTCCAAACGAATTTTGACAGATAG
>JBAMBJ010002723.1:0-127225 GCA_037043495.1 Drosophila recens | reverse complement strand
ATTTGTTAGTGTAATTTTTCAATGTGCACCAGAAGCTTACCAATGTGTATTCTCAATTGCTTCCCATATCCTATGTGCAATACAAAAACAAATGAGCGCTGTGTGCATAGGTGCTGGGCATCCCTGATCTATACTTAAGAAAACATTATTTATTGTCTATTTTTTGCCATGAAAGCTTTCACTTAATATCTTCTAGAACCTATATTTATTAATATGATTATGTTACTCAGGGTTAACTCAACATATTCTCATTTTTTTAGTAGTTGCCGAATTTTGTTTCAATCTGTTTATTCATTTCAACTTGAATACTACACAAATTAAAGAGAAACTTCCCTTTGGCATACAATTTTTTTTAACAGCTTTGTATTTGTCAAAAGAAGATTTAAGTTACAATTTGTTTACTTTTTAGCTGTCGACTTTTCCTCTATCCTGTCGACTCGCCTCCCTTGATCCTAGCTATAGGAAGGGGCTCTAAATAATGCGGTGGTTAAAATAAAGGCAGCCACTGGAGACAGAAGTCATGATATGAAAAAGTCCATTGTATTCATTCAAATTTAAATAAAATTTATACATCTACAGCTCAAAATACTTCAACTTAAATTAACTAACAATATTAGGTTTTATTTTAATTTAACGAACATTATATGAGTAAAAACAAGTTTTATACGCAATACTGCCGATATCTTCTGATTGATTGATTCTGAATTTAACTGGGGAGCAAGAGATAGAGAGCAGTGTAGAGAGTGAGAGGGGCTGCCTTGTGGTCGACTGCAGACTCGTATTTAATTATGTCAATCACAGACAGTTTCATTTTCATTTTCAGTTTCAGGTCCCTTCAGCCCCCGTCGACAGATAATGAAACCTTAGTAGTGTTGCTTTGATCTAGCAAACAAATTGGTCCATACAGGTGAATCACACACACACTAGAACACACACACACACGCACCCATTGTAAATGGTCGTCAACAAATGACAAAAACGCAAACAGGGATTCGTCTCCTTCCGTTCCGTTCCCCAATCCACAAAAACAAACGCCTCCAATTAGGCCATGTATAGAGACAGAGAGAGGGATAGAGTGAGGAGGGGTTAAAGGAGGGGGTTGGTTAACTGAGGGGACTATTAGCGTGCTGTGTAGAAGCCAACATTCTAATGAGTTGCCTGGCAGCCGTTTTGGCCGTTGAAATGCGAGTGCTGAAATTGTGTCCTTCTCTGTTATTTTGACGCCTCTCTTTTGGGGTATTCAGGGGTGAGGTTGCTGTGCTTCTAGGGGTAGATATATGTATGTATGTGTGTTGTCTTGTTTTTCTGGTTTATTGGGCTAATTCAATAACTAACAAAAGCGTCAAGCAGGCGGTAAAACGAAAATAAAAAAGTGACAGAAATAATGCCAAACAAGGACAACAAAATTGCCGCTGAGGTTTTTGGATTTTGCATTTTTTCAGAAATGGGGCTGGGGCTGGGGTTGGAATAGAAGTTGGGGTCTCTAGCTTGTACCTAAATAGCACACGCACACACACAGGCACACACACATTTGCACACACGAGTGTGTGTTGGGAGCTTGCCTTAATGCATGGCAGTTATCTGCCCACAGGATTTCCGTTTTAGATCATCGCACAAAAAAACACATCCACACAGATACAGCTGGAGTGGCAGGGAGAAGGGGCGAGGGAAGTATCCTGGCAATGTCCTGGCTGGCTGCTGGGAGTGTTGAGACCATTGGCAGTTCGCACTCAATCAGATAACTTTGGGCAAAGGCAAAGGCAAAGGAATTCGCCAGCCGCAAGCCACAAATATGATAGGTGTGTCTCTCTATATATGTGTGTGTGTGAGTGAGTGTGTGTGTGTTAGCTCCTGTTGTTATGCTAACTTGCTTTAACAACGATAACAAAGAGGTTTCAAATGATGAAACTGTGTCAATATTCACGGTACAACTTTAGTAAAAAGACGATTAACGATAAATCGTTAAAAACTCTATATTATTTGCAAACTACAATCAATTGATTTTTAATATTCCTGAAAACATCATGCAATATTGTTAGTAAAACTTGACTTGGAATTCTTTCAGAAGAAATATAACAGAAAGTTTGCAAAATAAAACCAAATTTATACTTATATCCATTAAATTAAATTACCTTATTTTTATTAAATTAATTAATTAATTAATTAAATTAAATAACTATGTCTTTTATTAATACTTGAACTGGTGTTAAAATAATAATTAATTTTAACACCAGTTGAATTTTTAAAATAAAATTGATCGTTTTAAATATATTTTTAATTTATTTATATAACTTTTATAAATTAATAGCAGATACAAAAATAATATCTGCGAATACAACGTAGAAGATATTTTGGTTTAATTTTTTTGCCTATGTCTATGAAGCTTTTAATAAATAAGATATAATTTAAATGATTCTTGAAAATATTTTTAGAAATTAGTGAAATAATTGACTCTTTAAAATTTGATATTGACGGTTATGTATTGCAAATTGTTTCGAAAACAATAAAATATTATTAGAAAATAAACTCGAATCGGTCACAGCCGAATTGAATCTCTTAGCTAGCCCGATTCGCAACCGATTCATCTAAATACTAGAACAACCCCCTCGCAGAATGTTTTTGAATTTGTGCGGCGTCGGCCGTAAATCAATTCGATAGGCGATAGGCGAGCGCAAGGACAACCCTCGCTGCCATCACATACGAGTTTATAACTTTATCAGGCATAACGAGTACATTATCCTGGCACAGGCTGGCACACGTTGCTCGTTCGTCCTGGCCGTCTAGGCTGTCTGGCAGACTCCATCCTCCATCCACCATCCTCCTCCTTCTGTCTTGTGTTTTGCGGCATTTAAAAATAACTTTAATGGAAAATTTATCGATCAGACCTCGCCCGAGGGGGGAGAAGGACCAAAGCTCCTGCTTCAGCTGTTGATCCCTGAATTGAGATAAGCAACGCACAAGTATAAAAGCAACAACAAAGGAACAGCACCAAGAACAACACGTTGTGTGTAGGCAGTAAATCGCCTGAAAAGAAATCAACAAGGATATTATGTGCCTTGTCGTTGTCCTTCTGCCAGCCAACCAGCCAACCAGCCAACCAACAACAACAAGAAAACAGGCAACAGCAGCAGCAGCCGTTTAACCATTTTAGCATTTTGCAGGTTGCCCGTTTTATGTCGAAAACATATTAAGACATTTTAGTGCCGTTTTCACTTCATTAGTTTTGATTTGGATTCGCATTCTGGATTCAAATTTACAAGTGAGCTACAGAAAAACACAGACACAAGATACAAGATACAGACACACTTTCAGCTCTAATAGATACTATATAAATATCTTAGGTGAAGGGAGTTAAATAAATAGAAAACACAAAACAAGACTAAGATGAATGGTTATCAATTTGTACTGAATTTGGCTTACAGGAAGCTGATATCAATATAAATGTATGTTACAGGCTTAATTTAACATACGAATTTTTACACGGTCATAAAAATATTAATTTTTGATTCAGTATGTACTAATATAATGAAAAATAAAAATAAAATGTAAGTCATTTAGTTGACATGCAGTATACAGTCGAAGTTCCCTAACTCGAATCACTAATATCCACGAAAAAAGTTCGAGTTAGGGAGACTTCGAGTTAGGGAATTTTTTTTTTTAGTTTTTAAATGATACTACAATTTGATTCATTCATAAATACATTTCAAATTGCAAACTTTTCTTGTTATTTTCAACAAAAAAAATTTCAGTTTGTTCAAGACCTGTCGATATTCTCAAAAATAGGTTTTATCGTTCTTTTGCTGTATGCAGAAGACGTTCCCGATTCAAATGACATAATTATTTTTCCATTTTTTTGATATAATGAAAGTTGGTCCACTTTTCAATTTCTTAACAAATAAGTTTAAAAATTTCTTAAAGAGATAAAAATTTGAATACACGTGCTGGTGTCATGATAAATATTATTGAGCTGGTGCGCTGACAAAGAAGTACATTACGAACATCTTTCCTATAGCAATTTCACAAGCCTAAAAAATTGTTGATGCAATATTTTATTATATTATATCACCATATGTTAATGTACATCAATATTACATATCCAATCGATCCGTTAACAAAAGCATAAAGCAGAAAAGAAAAAAAATTCAAACTTTATTGGAGATTTTCCCGAAAAATTCGACTTACAGAAGTACGGGTCAATATTTTTGTTCGAGTTAGGGAGAAATTCGAGTTAGGGAAGTTCGAGTTAGGGAAGTAGAATTGTATGGAATTTGCCTAGTAAACGCTATTGCCGCTCGATTTTGTTCGAGTTAGAGAAACTTCGAGTTAGGGAAGTTCGAGTTAGGGAAGTTCGACTGTATATCCTAGTTCACTCCAAAAATAGAAACTGCAACTTTAACAGACAGACATTTTCTCCGTCTCTTGGCCTCTATTCTGATCTCTCTTTATTTTTCCGTTCTTTCTCGATCTGTATTTCGACCACTTTCGCTGCTCTCTATTCGTTTCTCATACCTAAAACTTTATTTTTTTTTTGTTTGAGTATCACTACTTTGACTTTTTCTTCACTCTTTCTCTCTCTCTCTCTCTCTCTCTTTCTCTCTTTATCGCTAGCTTTATATCACTCGATTAGAGATGGGCATGGGCCTCCTTTTTGAGGCACGGCACGGCCCAAGCACGGCTGGTAAAAACTGAGGCCCAACACGGCCCAACACGGGATTTTTCTAAATAGGCACGGCACGGCACGGGCACGGCACGGCCAAACACGGGCGCTTGTAAATTCACTTTGTAAATTATCTTTATTCATTTTTGTCATCGTGGCGTCCTTTTTTTTATTATAATCGTGCTATAGATGTTGTAAGTGTACGCAAATTGTGCGATACATTGATGAATTCTACAGCTCAAGCTGACAAACAAGCGATAAAACTACGCCAACTTATCGAAAGTACCATATTTAAGTTCAAAATCTGTACCGTGCCTACCGTGCCTCCCGTGCCTGCCGTGCCTACCGACTTTGGCACGGTAAAACACGGCAATTTTTAATAAGGGGCCCAACACGGCCCAACACGGATTTTTTTTAAATAGGCACGGCACGGCACGGACACGGCACGGCCCATGCCCATCTCTACACTCGATCATACTCTTCTTTTCCCTTTCCCACACTCTCTTCCTTATGTTTTTTCTCTCATTTACTGCCTCTTCCTTTTCTTCTCTCCTTTACTCCCACTTCCACCCACTCTCTCTCTCTCTCTCCTTTTCTTTGTTGATTACTCTCTCGCCTTTTGGTCAACTTCTTGATAAAGTTCACTTGCCATAATCGTCTTGAAAAATCAACAAATATTGGCCAACATCTGTCGCATTCATTGCATTCAGCGCATTCCTCACTCCCCATTGCCCAATTCTTTCTCTTCTCTCCTTTTCTCATTTCTTCGAGTTGCGCTAAGAAGTAGACTACAGTTTTTTGGAAAGCAGTTCAACTTATCACAGCGGCGTCTGCACTTACAGTAACAGTACATTAGCTTAATGATTTTGCCATAGGATGCGGCAGGAGTTGCGTTGAGTTCAGTTGAGTTGAGTTTGAAAAAAGTGCATGGCCAAGGATGTTGGCGATGTTACGCAGCACATTTCATAATTCCCGCGCCATGATTAAGTGTCAGCCAGGACATAGAGGAGAAGGGGAGACAAGAGGAGAGGAGGAGTGTGCGGAGAGTTGAGCTTTGAGTTTTTCTTTGGCTAAAGTTTTGCAAGTTGTTGCTCAAACTGCTGCAGTGGCTTTCTCTCTATACCTGTCTCGCTTTCCCTCTATATTTCTGTCTCTTGATGGCATTCGCATAATTAAGTAGCTGGAAGGGGAAAAGTTAAGTACGCGCTGGTGCGGAAGTGTGAAAGTTGTGGCTCTCTCCTTCTCTTTCTCCTTCTCTAGCTCTATCTCTATAGCTGCCAGCTGGGAATATAGAATATTCTCTGGCTGAAACTTTAGTTTGTGCCTCAATATATAAAAGACGTTTCACTTTTTCTTGCTCACTCAAAAATATCAAGTTAACGATCTGAATGGTTAGAATAATCTTCTATGCAAAGCCACATTTTTTCCTATATCTAATTTTATTTCATAATATTTATTCGCATTCACTCATTTTAGATTAGGCCATGTGCACTCGATTTTTATATTATTTCGATGGTGATGTTAAGATATTTTTTTTTAATTCTTATACATTAATTTTGTTATAAAAAATTAACATTTATTGAAAATTGTTCAGGCAACAAATGAAAACATTAAATAATGTATAACATTCATGTTAAATCAAAGATATATTAACAAAAGATCTTCGAGAAAGAGACATTAATATTAACTCAATGAAAATGAACAACGATGAAAAGCTGACGAATGTTTTGAAAAAATACAAGATATTTTTTTTAGCTATCTATATCTATATCTATCGCTTTCTTTCTCTCTATGAATCCCTTTCCGTAGATTCAAATAAGCAGATCCATCCGTGTTCTTCATTCTATATTTTACAGCAACCAATGCACAGGTGGAGCAAAAACTGAAGCAGTTTCATAAACAGGGGCAGGAGAAGGAAAAGGTGGAGGATCAGGAGCAGTAACAAGAGCAAGGGGCAAGAGATGACAATGGCAGGACAAAGCACTTAACCTAATAACGAATCGCATTGGCCGCCTGAATGGCCAAAAGCGACGGCAAAACGTTAAGTAAACGCCATTTGGGCGCAAAGTTTTGAAGAACTCGCATAAAAATGACAGACGCAAACAACTAAGGATAAAAAAGCAAAGAAAGAACGAAAGGGCAGGAGGAGAAGAAGAGGAGAAAAGGCAATGTAGAAGGCGGGACTCAGGGCGAACTCCTCTCAACTTGGCGACATTGTCTAATTTGATGAAGACGTCGCCAAAAGTAAACGAACAAGTTGCAACCAACAAAACCGACAACAAAACAGCAACAACACCAACAAAAAATTGACAGCAAACAAGACAAAGAAGGAAAAGGAATGGGAGGAGCAGGAGAAGGAGAAAGCGAAGACCAAACAAAGATGCAAATCCGCTTAAGTATCCGGCAATGATTGCCCCGCAAAAAGAGGGGAGAAAAAAATGCCGGAGCGAGAGAGAGAGAGAGAGAAAAGGGGAAGGGTAAAGTGGGAGAAAAAATACGCGCGAACCACTTAAAGTGATCATGAAGGATTCACAGTTTGTAAAATGGAATTTTATGGCTTAGTTAAGGACGGGGGCCAGAAATCTTAGCGCGCGGCCAAAAAGGCAAAGCCAAGGACAACAAAAACAACAACAAGGAGAGAAAGAAGTAGAGGAAGATGGAAAAGTGTACAAATCACACCCCATTACAAGGGACCCCGCATCCTCTGACTTAGCCAGCGGGCTAAGGAACTGAAACGGGAACAGGACACGCAGGACGACAACGCATTCTGCAGCTGACTTAAGGATGTGTCAGCGCAGGGCGAGAGAGATAGCGAGCAAGAAGGAGATAGAGAGAGGTGAGGGGAAGACATTCCTTAGCACTCACAGACACAGGCGCAAGTCGAACACAAGGACGAAGGACAAGGAAAAGGACGAGGACGAGGCCTTTGAGAAAACGGGCGGCGTCAGTTTTTTCACAGATTTGAAGTCGGCTTATCGCGCGACTTCATTTGAATATTTCGCGTCCTTAAGGATTCTATACTTTACCATTTTTTTCTTTTTGCTCCTCTCCTCCTTCTTCCTCTTCTTCTACTTTTCTGCGCAGAGCTTAAGTCTTGGCATTTTTGTTGTTGTTGCTGTTGTTGTTGTTGTTGCTTCGTCCTTGGCGCTTTGTTTATGCGTTTGTTAATGTTGTAACGGAGATTTTTACGAGTGGAGCTCTCGGCATAATAACAATAATGAAAAGCTATTATGAGCCATGAGGATAAGCCGAACAAGGGCCGTGAAAAATGGCACGCCCAGTCGACTAAACGCCCCATGAGGAGGTTGATAGCGCGGGGGGATAGGGGGGGGGGGGGAGTGGTAACGGTAACAAAACGTGGCTCGTGTCATTTGGCCATATTAGGCGAATTAGACCAAACGAGAGAAAAGTGCGATAACACAGCCCAGAACAACAACAAAAGTACAATAGAGCCCACAATAAAATGGGGGAGCAAGAACAGTAGGGGAAGAGGGACGGGAGGAGGGAACACCCAAGGCGACTTCATAATTTGTCTTTATAGCGCTAATGGCAAATTAGGCGACACATTTTGCATTTGTGCGTTTTATTTTCGCATTGCCGTCGTCTTATTGAAAACCCAATAAAGTCGTGCAAATAAAAATCTGTGGATAGAAAATGCTTTTGAACAGAATGTTCACTTGGCATCATTAATTCAGTTTTTTGGATTATGCATAATTTTTATCCAGAACTTGTTGGAGCTCAAATGTGTATAGTCTTGTCAATATTTGCGCCACCACTGTACTCGTATGTAAAACGATCGGCAAAAAACATTGTTAAAAACGACTGCCTGCTAATTAACATAGCAGCAGCTGTGCCAAGCAGTGCAATGAGCGACGCTGTAAGTTAACATTCGTCTGCAGTCTGGTCAGTTAACAGCTGTCAAGCAAACACCTAACATAACATGATTAAACATAGATCTTTACACTGTTAATTCAGCAAATTTCGATTGACCAAAAAAATATAGATTTAATTTTCCTAGTCTCATTTAATTAAATCACTCTCGAATGCTCGACTCTACTTGAAGTTCGCAGCGTGTGGCATTGTCGAGTGCTTTTGCTTTGCTCGTTTTCATTTGTATTTATTGCATTTTAAGTATGTCTTCTTGCAAGGACCCCAATGGAGCTGGAGCTGGAGCTCAAGTTGGAAATGGAGCTGGAGCTGGAGCTGAAAACGGAGCCAGGTAACTCTCTGTCTTGCCTTTAGCTCTGGCTGGGCATTGTTTTATCTGGTTGCTAATTCCTTGCTCGCAAAGTGTGCGCATAAATAAAATTAACTTCATGGCGTTGCCGTTTCCATTTCCGTTTCCGCTCGCGTCGACTTGGGCACTCGAAGGCCTCGGGACTTGAAACTCGGGGAGGTTGCGGGTCTCAAGTGCGCATAAAAAGACACTTGAATGGCATAAGAATCATTTAAAAAAAATGAAAGAGAAAAACGTTTGGATTGTTGTCGTAGTCGATGTTGTTATTGTTGTTGTTTTTGGGGCAGGGAGTCAAGAGTGGATTTTGTGGTAATGAGAAACAACAGAAACAAGTGCCAAGCAAAATAAAAATATCAACAAAGGCCGAAATGAATTAGACAACTTAATTATAAATGAACTCGGCTCAGTACAAAAGGATTTTGTTTTTACTTTCTTTCATTCATTGTTCGCCAAATCAAAAACTCGCTTGACGAGATTTCCTCAAAAAAAAACACAACAAATTTAACGAAATTTACAACATTTTGCTGTTTACTCACTCATTAGACGGGGGCCTTGAGACATTCACTGAGTTGCTGATGAAGACGGAGACGGAGACGGAGAGGAAGAGGGAGACGAAGTTGGAGACGTCTTCAGACGACTCCAAAAGAACAACAATAAAATTAACAAGTTAAATAGTCGACGAGCAGACTCTGAGCCCACAAATGCAATTACCAATTAAGTATGTACCGAGTAGACCAAAAAATTAAGCACAGAATGCTGGACTGAAAGTTACCCACTTTTGACAATTTTCGGCTTTTCCTCAAATAAATAACATTTCTTAGTGGAAATATGAGCTCTATAATAATGAGACAATTTTCGATAATGAGGTAATAGACCAGATCAAATCCTATTAAGTTGACTTCACTATAAATCTGACATATTTTTAGCCATGTTTACAGGGTATCACACATACTTGAACAAAGGTACCAAAACGTAAAGCGGCCACTTTTATCCTTAATTGAATTTCTTCGATTGCTTTTGACGAGACAAATGGCTCACAAATGGCATTAGGCGGCCAAAACAAATGTTTTTCCTATTATTTTGCGCCAAATTTAATCAACTTTTAAAATTGTGAAAAGCCTCAATATGAAGATGGGAATGTGGACCCCAATCAAGAACTTGGGCAATTAGATAAGCAACAAAACGGTGGATGAAACGGTGCAAAATTTAAAAAGCACTGCACTTACAATCTGTTAAGATATTAGAAAGGCATATTACTTCGAAGTTGACTTGATTTACTACAGTCGAACTTCCCTAACTCGAACTTCCCTAACTCGAAGTCTCTCTAACTCGAACAAAATCGAGTGGCAATACTAGGCAAATTTCATACAATTCTACTTCCCTAACTCGAAGTCTCCCTAACTCGAACCTTTTTTCGTGGATAATGGTGATTCGAGTTAGGGAAGTTCGACTGTAATTGTGTAAGTTATCAAAGTAAGACAATCTTTATAAACTTATATGTACATATGTGTAAAGGTTTCAAACAATTCTCTCTATCAATTTGAAAAATATCACAAGAAGACTCAATAATAAAATAAAGATTTCAGAGATTAGAGGAAAAAGAATTGAATACTTTTCCCATTTAAATGTTAATTTAGAATTAATATCATTGTTAGAATCATCACATCGAAATGTGACTCCGAAATAAATAATAAATACTTAATACATAAATGTTTTGATCTGATAACTACAAGTTGGTAGTATAGAATATTTTTGAGATATTTTTATTAACCTATATTTAATGTAATGAATTAGATCCGAAACTCACAGTGCAAAATATTATTTTTAAATAGGTATAGGTATTTAAATATTTACATAGATAATGAATTAGATCTATAGCTTTATGATTTGAATTTTACTTTTATTTAAATTTATTCGAACAAATAAAATAAAGTTTAACATTTTAAACGGAAAAACTGCAAGACAAACAGAAACTATTTGTGTGCAATTATTTTAGGAATTCGGTTTGCAAGTAAATACAAATAATTCCAACTTGTCACAAAGTAAATAAAAATGTGTAAAAAGTGCAGTGAGAAAATGGTACAAAAGAGAAAGAGGCGAGTACAAAGACCCCAAAGCAATTCCAGTATTTACAGAGTACATAACAGATGTTAAGTAAATAACAGTATATACGTACATATGTATATACTGCAAGTATATAACGTGTATGCCGCGTTATATAAACTTGTGCATAATGCACACAATGTAAAAAATATGCATAGCTGAGCTTTGTTTGTGTTAGTCAAATGGGAGGAGCCGACACAGCGCATACAAAATGGCGACGCCCCTACAGGAACAGCAACAACAAAAGAAGCAGCAACAACTACAACAAGAACAACAAACACTTCGGCTCTCACTGCCGATGCTTGCCGTCGTTGTAGTTGTTGTAGTTGCCGCGACTGTTGCTGTTGCTGCTATTGTTGTTGTTGTTGTCATAAAAATCCCTAAAGCGAAAGCGGCGACAAAGCACATAAATGTAGGAGGAGCTTTCGCACAGTGAGAGAGTGAGATGAAGCGAGCGAGCGAAAGAGCGAGCAAATAAGTGAGAGCAAACGCGCGCAAGCGAACGTTAAATCGGCAAAGAGAGTGAGCTGGGTGAGAGAGGAGGCGCACGTGAGAGCAAAAGAGTGATGAGTGAACAAAACTATGTTCAAAACAAAAGTAATGCAATTTAGTTGAAGCTTTTTACTCTTTGTTTTGTTGCTGGCGCTGCCGCTGCTGCTGCTGCTGCTTGAAAAGTTATCAAATTGTCAGCTGTGTGGCAAGTGACATTTGGAGTGCAACTGAATTGAAAAGTCAGTTACAAGCTTTTGGCTTTCTGTTTGCCTCAATGTTTTGTTGAACAAAAGGAAATAAAGCAAATAAACACATCGCTTACATGGCCACAAGTGGAGGCAGCAGAAACACACACACACACACACACACACAGTCAGCCCCCCCAAAAGTGGCGACATGTGTGACGAGCTCTCCAACTCCACCTCCAACTCCAACTTCGACTTCAATCTCAACCCCAAACTCATGCCAAGCCCATTCTCACTCAATCTACAGAAGGAAACCACAGCAACAACAACAACATGCCTACCTCAAACAAACTCATCATCATCATCATCTTTGCACAGCCGTTGCCATTGTCGAGCAGTCGACAAGGAGCTGCTCGGTGCAGACAGACATTTGTCTTTGCCTGGCGTTGAGCTCCTGCCCATGTCCTGCCAGCTGTTGAGAGTCGAGAGTCGAGAGCTGAGAGCTGAGAGAGTTTTGGCATCTCGCAAGGCGCAACACGTTGCCCCAAAAGACGTTGCAAGGTGCCAGGCCAGTCCTTTTGGCCATTTCTAGTAAATTACATTTTGTTTATCAACCAACATGCTCACATACACACACAAATGAAGATTTGCATAAGGATGTGCTTATGATGTGCTCGGATTATGGCACAATGAAGACCAGAGAATGTCCTGCGATTCCCAGTTATCTCCCAGACATCTACATAATATTAAGACAAACCTCGTTGAGCCGTAAGACGATTTAATCAAACTGAAATAATAGACTAAGGCAAACACGGACACCAATACACAAACATAAATACAGCTCAAGTTGAACTTGTGTACGAGAATTATGAACTTATTTCCAGTTGAAATGAACTCAAAGTTCTTGCAAAAATAAATATACATATTTAGACATGATTTTCAAAATTATAGACAGCGACTTTTTTAGATTTTTAACCATCATAGCTTTATTAAAATTATTGGATCTCGCTTATAGAATGTTTTTTTAATATTTGTTTTCCAAAAATTTTATATTTCAACATTTTCTGCTAGGGTAAAAATAAGAATTAGAACAGAGTCTAAAACTTTATTCAGATTTCATTCAAAATTTTTGCAAAAATAAGCAAATTTTGACTTGCGTAAGTAGTTTATAGACCACCATCTTTAAATACAATAAAATACAATTAAAATAAAATAATGGTACAATAATAATGGATTCATTCATTCTATGCTCTACCAAAAACAATAAATGTTTGAAAAATGTATACAAGCTTTTGAATACTTTTTAAAATTTGTTGAAGATATTCTGTTAGTGTAAGAATTTGAATAAAAAGTTTCTATTAGCTTGGCTCTTTTTTGATAAATTTTTTTTTGGAAAATTTAATATCCTTTCGTTAAAATCACCATAGCTATGCTTTACTGTACAAATGGTTTTTGAATGATTTCTTTATAAAAATTGTATGCTATATATTGAAATTATGGCTTTCTTATTTCACTTGTTTACCTTTGTCAACTACATAACATACACATATGTATGCATAGATTAGTATAGTATTATAATCCATAAATGTCTCCATTTCTCTCGTTCACCTCCCTTTCTTTCTCTCTTTGTCTTTGTTGGGTGTCGCTTTTACTTTGGCAGAGGTCTCGCTTGGCAGCGCTTTAATGCAATCAAAACATTTATAAAGCTTTAGACGCGGCCCGAAAGACAAAAATCGGTGGTTGTTGTTTTAATTAGATTTCCAAGGCTCAGCCCAGGAACAGGACGACTGTCTAAATTGCCACAGCTGTAAGGGGTTAACGGTACCGTTAACGTTAACTCGTTCAAATCGTGAGCTAACCCCTTACCCCTTCCCCCTTCCTATTCACCCACCGACCCCCGATCCACAGGGTCACCCCAATCGGCGCCGCACGCGCTACGTAAGTACAAAATTCTAGAGACAGCACAACGCATCTTAAATACGCTACCAGGAAAAATTATCCGTTGTCGAAATCTTTTAAAAATATAAATTTAATAACACGAAGAAGTTTGTAAAACATTTAATCATGTAAAACACAATTTAATTGGTAAATGCTTTCCAAAATGAATGCTAACCAAGTAAACTATACATATGTGGACAGATTTGCAACTAGGATGTAAATATACAAAATTTCATAAAGATAATCAAACTGACTGCTGACTTCCCATAGATTTTCCTATGCAAATGCAGCAACTGCATATGAATATGAGCTAATTATTATTTCATGATTTTTATTTATGTATTTAACATCTACTAAAAATCAAATAAATTTAAACAAAGTTAGAAATGCAAATGAATATTATTAATTAATATATATGATTAAATACTTTAAATTGAAAAATGAATATTATAGTTACATATATAAAGTAATAATAACTCTGGGCATATTAACAAAATTACAATTGATAAGACTTTTAGTTTAAGTTTAACGAAGCTTTTGACATTACTGTCAGTTCTTACTTGAATTGTTAGGGCATGTGGCAATAAAATAATCTGCCTTTGGAAATCTGAGCACTGAAGTGTGCGCTCCTGGCGCTGCCAGCGCCGCTGCCGACGTCGCCGCTTAAATTAATGAAGAAATAAAGACGCACAAGATTTACGCGCTTTAGGTGAATTTTGTGTTCTCTGTGTGTAGGTGTATAGGTGTGGGGTTAGGGGTTGGAGCTGGAGCCGGGTGTAGAGTTGGAGTTGGAGATGGAGTGCCTTGGCGGAAATATGCACAGCTCTCGAAATTCGTGAAATGCCGCACAATGACTCCCAGGGGCACGATAAAAATCGAATTAATAAGAGTTCAACATAAATGAGGCCGGAAAATGTCAGGCGATGGCTTTTCTTAAAACAAACGCATTACACTCACACTCACACACATTTAACTAAGTATTATATAAATATATGTAAATCCCAAAATACATTATTATTTTTATTGGCATTGGCAGAAAGCGCGCCTAATTAGCTTGAAAAAGTCAGAGCAACTGAAGGGTTGCAATTTAGATAAACGAAAATATTTCAAGATTTACAAAATATGTTTTAATAAAGAGCAGAGTAGTTTTCAGAGCTATGTATTAGAGTAAACGTAGAGAATCAAATATGAATTAAATAAATGTTAATTTAACATAAAATACAAATTAAATACTGATTACATATTTTATTTAATTGCTTCTTTAATTTATGTAACAGATTGTAAAAAATCTTAAATAAATCGTCATTCTACTACTAAACTCTTATTTTCCTATGAAATCAAACAATAAAATAAAATAAAACTACTTCTATTATTCGTCTTTTTACATTACGCAAAGTTTATGATTTATCTTGTAATATATGGAACGAACAATAAGTCAAAGCTGTGAGAACCTCCTTTTCTTATTGACGTTGCTTTATTTATTGAATCTTCTCCTGAAGGAGACTTAAAATATGCTCATCAAATCTTATAATTATAGTTGAAATATTAGTCATGTTGAGGAACTCTTAATTGACTGTAATTAGTATTCAAAGAAGATGTTTTCGGGAATCCCCTGATGAGCTGAGCTGTGATGATGATCATCAGTATCGTTGGCTGCATGAGGATAACAAATGAGAGAGATGGGATGAGATGAGATGAGATGGGATGGGATGAGATGAGTATTTGTGACACATTCGTATGTGGCATGTGCCACAGGTGTTTCGACTAATAACGTGACTGCGTCACAAGCCATTTAAGCCAATGAACACAAATCATACACAAATACACACGCACACACAGACACAGACTTGATGGACACAGGCACAGATACAGATACAACTACAGCTATGCGTACATGTGTAAGTAAATTATGATAAATGTCCTTGACAGCTTTGGAGGCGGCGGGCAGTTGAAACCCTTTCGGGCAACGATATGGGCATGAGTTTTGGGCCACATTTTGTGGCAGCTGTAACTAACAACAACGTGCAACAAAACAAATTAGCCAGTTAACAGCCGTACCAACAACTACAGACAGAAAGAGATGGAGAAATGAAGATAGAAAGAGAGGGAGAGAGAGAGGAAGTGTGCAACAAATAAGTCATCGGCAAGTGTTGCACAAAGTTAGTTGTCGTTGTTGCCACACTTAAGATAGCTGAATATTGTGTTGCAGTTGGAGAGATCAAAAGATGCTCCGAACAATAATCGTTGAACAATAGTCGATAGATCGTATCAAGTAGGACTTTCAAATATGGTAATCACTCATTTTTATTTGCTCTAAAAAAGGAATCAATTCTATTTAAATATTTAATTTTTTATTTATTTAAATTACAAGAAATTTAAAAATTATCAATAAATAATTAATAGTTTTGTAAAAGAAAAACTTAATGATTTGAAATATTTTTATTTAAAAATAAAATTTAACTTATTGTATCTTGTATTTTATTTAATAAGAAGTATTTATTTATTTATCTCGATTTCAATAACGATTGAAGATAGCACTTTACCAAGAAACATAGAGTTGAACTTAATATATCTAGTTCCTTTATTTCTTTGGAATACTACGAGTATTCCACAATTATCGCTGCTGTCTATTGTAACTATGGATCACATAATATAAGGATATACAAATGACTACTATCAAATACTTACAATTTCAGATTTATCTTAAGTAGCACATAACAAGTTATACATGACAAAATTTGTTGGTTGTTGTTGTTGCTGTTTGTTTGTGTTTGCAATTATTCAATTCAATTAATCCCATTTACGCCTTTTGGCCAGTCCCAGTCCAATGGCCCGCACAGTGGACCGAATCGTTGTCCAGCAGCCATATCCGTTTCCGTTTTCCGTTTTGCTCACACACACAGACACGCACACACACATATACTTGATGAGGCGCTCATGTGTGTCCTGTTTGTCCTGTTTATCGTTATCTGTGCAAGTCTTGACCAGTTTTGGGTCAGTCGCAATGCCAGCGATGATTTCAACCAGCCTCGAGCAGCAGCTGCCGTTGCCGTTGTTGTTGTTGCCACAGGCTCCAAAATGGCAAGAGCAACAATTTGAAGTATGCCCCAAACTGGCAAAGGGCAGCTTCTCCTTATGCCTCTCTTCCTAACCCTCTCACTCTCTCCCTCTCACTTTTACATAGGCCTTTGTCTCAACTTTGCAAATTCTTTGCATAGTTTGGCATCGAGTTTTTATGCTTTTGTTTTAGTTTTGTTGCTGTTGTTTTTGTGTGAGGCTAAATCCTGCCAAGTCCGAAATCCTTTTTTGGACTCAACCAGCTCACAGTGCACAAATTTCATTTATTTTTTAATAAAGTTATATTTGTTGTTAGCATTAATCCTTCAGTGCGTCTGTGTGTGTGTGTGTGTATTTGTAAATATATGTTTGTATTTGTGTTTGTCCATGTTCAACAATGGCCGCATCCGTTTCCGCTGGCCAAAAAAACAAAAAAAAAATGAATAAGGAAAAGGAAGGAGGCAAAAGAAGAAAATATTTCAAATAGCCGCAAACAAACGTAACGAAAAACAAACGGAAGCTGCAAATAGAAATGTTTGGGCAAAACTTTTTCTATACCCAGTTATGAGATATCCTTGTATCCTTCCCTCTTGCTTTGTGTGTGTGTCTATCTGTGTGTGTTTGTGTGTGTGTTGCCTTATCATTTCCGTCATAAATTTCATTTCGTTTTTATTTTTCTATTAAAAACTAGCCCCGAATCAACAAAGCCAACAGGAAAATGTTACTAGAGTTGCAGATGAAAACTTTGGGACGTTGGACTGCGAGGAAAAGTAACAGTCGGAGTTGGGGTTGGAAAATCTGAAGAAAAGCGTTCACATTACGAGTATATATTTTTGTATGCATTGTTGTTCTCGATGCGTGTGTGCCATAAATCAAAAAGTAGCTGAAAAATATGAAAACAAAAGCGACAACGACTTTGTGATGCTCTGAAAACTGTCAAGTTAAAAAAAAAATGGTAAACAAATTTCAAGATTTGTGTATAACTAAGTCTTTAAATTTGTCACTCAACTTCAAGGTCAAATGTTACAAGACAATGCTGTAGAAATTAGTTCAGTTAAAATTTTTAAAAATTAATAAAGTCATAAAGATACGTTCACATATTTAAATATAACGTTTTTGAATGTGTTAAATAATAGATACGATCATTTTTGAAAATTGTATGCACTTTTGATATTATAATTTTTTTTTCTTACTTTTTTCCTTTTGTTTTCTTTTTATTCGTTTTTCAAACAATCGTCAATTAAATTAAAATAGGTAGACAACTTTTGCTTGTATTTTACAGAGCATTCTGAAGACATTCGGTAATTTTAAATCAGAAAAAACCTTCTCTAATGCGCGACATAATGCATGATAAATTTAAATACTCTGTGTTAGGGCATTCAAGACAAAACTAAATCGTAATAATATGAAAATAACAGAAAAAAGCACAAGTAACTGAATATTTGAGTTTCCAGAGCAGAAAAAAACCAGCAGCGAACCAATCCCAATGCAATCTGCCACGTGCTACGTGATCTCACACACACGCACACACACAACACATACATGGACAGATGCAAATGTGACAACATTAGAATTTTCAACAGCCGAAAACTTGGCCCCAAGTTAAGACAAACCGACAACCGCAATTCTGTTTTTTATCTTTGCTGCGGTTTCTTCTCTTATTTTTTTTTTTTATTTTTTTATATCTAAGTAGGGGAGAAGGAGTTCTCAGGGGGGTGGTAGCGATGTCTCTGGTCTATTCTCAGTGCGTCGTTTGTCATTATTTAAATTCCTTTTGACAAGGCACGTGAAATCTTCTATGAAGTTGTCTCCAGGCACATGTGAGCCCGTGAGAGGATAAGCATATCAAGGATATCTACAGGGAGGTCAAAAGGGAACTTCCACATGTGCGTGACATCCACTCACAAGTCTCCACTTTGCCTCGGCAACTCTCAGATAGCTTCATAATGTCCCCAGACTTGTGCCACTTCCAAATTAAATTAAATGACAAACTCAACGGATCACTTTTTACCCACTTTATCGCTGGGCGGAGCGACAGCGAAATTAATGGTTTCACATATGACAAACAGCGACTAATAGATATTATTTTATTAAGAAGACAGGCGTATGTACATATATTGAGTTTCTTGGGAAAAACATTTATATTCAACTAGAGAATGAAGGGACTTCTCCAATCTTGAACTGCAAAATTAACTGGCAATAGTAATAATAGTACAGAAATAACTAGTGTAAATATTCCTCTACTTTGATAATTTATCTCGCTTTTTTGGGAATTGAAAATTGTTCAAATTAAAAAATTGCAACTAACTAGTTTTAAAGTATCCAAAGTCTTTCCTTTAATTATACAATGTATATTTATAATCAAAGAATGTTATGGATATGAAATACAAAAAAAATAATAATAATCTTAAAGATATACCCAATAAAAATATTTAAAATATGTGCCTAACTTTGTTGGAATCTTTTGCTTTTGTACCTTGAAGATCTTTATATTAGATAATTTATTATTAAAAATTATATATTTAATTTAAAGCAGATCTTCCTATTCTTTTAGTGTATACTATATCCTGAAATATTAATGGTTGATAAATAACAATTCTTTAGCGTTAGTAAATTTTAAAGTGAAGTCAAAATGATATCAAACCCTCAAGTAAATGATATTCATTTTAGAATTTAACAACATTGCACTTAATGGCATGTAGTCGTTATGGCCATGTCTCATTTGTGCTGCTGGCAGAGGAAAGTTGCAACATAAAAAAGATAAGAGCTGGTTGCTTGTTGAACATTTGCTTTCCAGCTGATAGCCACCCTCCTTGGACTTGTCTAGTTGCCATGAATATGCAACAATAAAATGCGACAGCAGGAAAAAATTAAATATGGCACTTATCTTGGCACACAAACTTCAAACACATTACGCAATCCAAAGAGAGACAACTCCAACAACTGAATGGGGAGAGACTGGGACTGAGAATGAGACTGAGACTGGTTCTGGCCCTGTTGTTAACCGCTGCAGACAATGGCAGGTATCATGAGCGCAATCAACGGCCCCGGGAGCAGCTCGGAATATTGTGAATTGCTGTCATTAAAATGTTGACAAAGGCGCAAAAGGTGTAAAAACCCGCTGAGCGACAAGACAGACGCCAAACCACCACAAATGAATAAAAAAAAAAACCCCAGAACCCACTCAACCCACTAAAAAAACAGACAAACCGCCAACCGAGTCGAGCGGCCTCGTAACGAGTTTTGTAAATGTGCCGGCCACAAATGTGACCCTGACTCTTATATGGCCTGATAATGCAACTTTGAATTCTTTATATACACCAAAAATATAAAAGTAAGCGGAAATCATTATACACTTAAAGAAAAAGGTAATGCAGCAGTTTACTTTCAGTTTGATTTATATAAAATAAATATAAAACTACTGGGTGCCCCAAAAAATATGCTACAGAGATAATATAGGAATTTTATTTTTTTTTCCAAATTCTGAAATTTAAATCTGTAATTGCACTTTGGTTATACAGAATACAAATGAAATACATTTACATATATGAAGTCTCTGGGTATTTAAATAAATATTGAAAATTGCACTATAAAGCTAATTTCATTTGTTACATATCTAACTATAATATTTCTTATTTAACTATTTTAATTGAAATATTCAAAAAAATTTTTAAAATATAGGAAACTATTCGAGAAAAAATATTTGATATTTTGAAGAGAAGATGATCCATAACATCAATATAATTGTTCATCATTTTCAATGATTTCAAATCATATTAGTTTTTATTTGTTGATCGATATTTAAAACTGAACTCAAAGAGAACTAGAAAGTCAAGCGATATGCAAAGAAGTATCTCAACTTTTTGTTGGTTTTATTAGGAAATCAAAAGTTGCAGGACGCTTTCAATGGGTAACCCAACTCAAAGATGTTATACAAGTGTTCTTATCACACGGTCGAAATTTCAAATCATTTTATTTGGGTGCGAAACAGAAGAGGAGTGAAAAGAGGGACGAGGAGGAAAGAGGAGGCGCAATGTGGAGAATGATTTCGAGTGCGAGTGCGAGTGTGACCCTTGAAAATGCCGATCAAGTGCTTGGTTGGGTCTACATGCGTAATTTGCACGCCAAGTGGTCGACACCTCGTCCCTCTCCCTCGCCCCTTTCCCTTTCACCCACTCAAGCTCCCAGTTCCTGCCACGGCCACAGACTGAGCCACAGTGTGGTAATTAAATTTCGCAGTCGGGCAGCAGCCCGGCAAAGTGTGAAAATCATAAAAAGCAACGTGCATACGCCGTGTGGTCCCAAAAATGTTAAACAATTCACACGACGGGGCTAATTAAGCGCTCAACTTGCACTTGAGACCCACAAGAGGGTGCTTCAAGTGTGTATGCGTGTGTGTGCTTGTGTGTGTTTGTGTGTGCGGGTGTGTGTGTGATTTTCATATTTTGATAAGTTTTATGATGTGCAGCAGTCCGGCAAAGAGACCAAGTCAAAATCATTTGAGGCAGCAACTCATTAAGCCAACCGGAAATTAACTTAATAATGTGTGGAACTGGCATGTGTCTGTCTGTCTGTCTGTCTATCTTTATATTTACATACATATGTGTGTGAGTGTCCGATACAAATCTAAGTTTTCGTACGCAAATAACAAATAATTCTCGCCTTTATTAAAACTGCTTTGCCTTCTTGCTTAAATAAGTAAAATATAGTTAAAAAGATAAACAAAATTATCAATGAATAAATTTCATATTACTCTTAGGCCTTTAGAGATCAAATCTAGAAGCAAAATTTTATTGATTATTTGCTTGACTTAAATATCAAGAAAAATATATTGAGTAGTTTTTTAATCGAATCACAACTTCAACAAAATCAACTTTATATCTTCGGAATAAAATAAAGATATAAAAACTATCTTAAAATTTGTACTTGCAATTATTATTTATTTAATTTAATTTAACTCAATTTTCAACTTTAATACCTATTCAGCTACAAATTAATATTGTTTTTAAAATAATTTAATTGTTAATTTCACAGTCTTATTTTATAATTCTATTAAAATTCCAATAAGTTTAGGTTTTTCCCTCTGTCAACTCTTTTTACTTGACGTTAAATAAAGAAATAAGTGAACTTTATAGTTAAAACTAAAATAAAATTAAATAAAAATGGGTCTGAGAATGCTAAGTAAATGCCCTTTCTATATTTTAACCCATTATTTACTAACTATGGACTACGTTCTCATTTACACTCTCTGATCACTTGTTTCGTGCAGTTCCTTGAGTTTCATTTAATCATTCGGTAATTTAACACCCATACACACACACACAGAAACACACACTTACACACTTCCACTCACTCATTAACCCCAGCGCGACTGTGGATTGACCAGAACACGTACAGACATGAATGTACATTTCCATACATGCATATATTTAAAATTAATGACATCATAAATTAGCCTTAATTATTGTAATGAGCCCACAGGCATTAATGAGGCAGCCTCTGAGCTACGTCCCCTTCTACCGCCCACCTCCAAGCCAGCTTGTTACCTTCTGCTTAAGGCTTAGACAATTAAACTTTAAATACATATATTAATTTATGGCCGTGTGTAAGGGCCAATTAGTTGAAGCCGCCAACGCGTTTTCTAGTTGGCGCGAAATTCGCGCAATTAAATGCACCTGATGACAGGCACAAGACACCAGGGGAAAGGGCGGGGAGGGGAGAAGTCTTCCAATAACACCACTCACACACACAAATGAATGCACACATTAATCATACTAGCACACACACACATAGACACAACAGCTTTATAGATTTGTTTATGGCCTTCGACTGTCTATTAAGGGTTGAATTGTCTTGCCAAGTACCATAAAAATACGGGAAGAAGTGACGAGATATAGACAGCTGAGCATATCCTTCTGCATCTTATATAAAATATGACGACGATATTAATTCAATTTCAAAATGTGTATATCATTTAAATTGAGAAAGAAAACCATAGATAATAAGAAACAGAGTAACTTTAACATAAATATAAGAAACCAATATTTAGGTTGCTTCCATTATTGAAGGCAAATGGATAGGCAAATGTTTCGATAGATTTTAATCAGTTACTATATTTCTGAGTATGATAATGAAGCACCAAAAACAATCTGTAATAACAGAAGAGCGTTCTACCGATTTTATAACACAATAATAAAACTGATAATTGTCAAAACCATTATCGTTATCAGAAAGTATAAGATCTCACAAATGTGATCTGTAAAAATTATCCACATCATATTAAAAATTTCATTAGGAAATATATTATATACTGAATTTTGATTAAACTAAAAATCAAGGCTCTCTTTTTATCTTTTTCTCTCTCGCACTCTCTTTATTTCTGCCTCCCTTTAGCTCTTTTTTCTCACAGTATCGCTATCAAAATTGCTGCCCAAATGCAGCTCCACAAACTCTCATGCAAATCATTCTAATCGGCAATTTAATCGGCTGGCAAACATCGAGCAACTTGACAGCAAATAAATTACCGGGGGTCAAGAAAAAGTAAATACGCTGCTCAAAAGGCAATAAATTAAATTTACATCAAATTCGGCAAAAGCAAAATACATATAAGAAAATGAAAAAAATTTATATAAATAAATAAATAAATAAATGACGGCGAAAAAGGCAAATGACAAGAAATTGTTTTCATTTGGATTTGGGAAGCCGCCGAGAAAGCAGAAGAAAGTCGAGGACGAGACCAAGGACGAGGAGGACTGTGGCAGAGGGAGGAGAGATTATTAAGTAAGCAAACAAACAAACAACAATGAAACCAAGCAAACAAACAGACAGCAAAATAAACACAAGGAACAGGCAGCAGCGTAAAGAAAAAGAGAGGAGAGAGAGAGAGCGAGAGAGGGGAAGAAGCAGCCTGGCATGGAGTACCTGGGAAGAGGGGTGAGGGGTGAGGGGCGAGGGGTGGCAGTGGAATCTGCCCTAGAACACCCTAATGGCTCAGCTAGACCCAAAACACTTGCAACGTGAAAATGAAATTTTAATTTTTCTTTTGCCTTATTTTTTTTTCATTTACTTCTTTTTTTTATTCCTCCAAAGATGCGGGTCTTTCATGCAGCTGATGGAGATAGGAATGCGAATAGAGAGAGAGAGACAGAGAGAGAGAGAGAGAGTAAGAGCAGTAGGAGGGGGGATTACGGTGGTCGAGTGGCGATTATGCACGGTAAATCATTTCGACATTTTCCCGTTCATAAGCACGTAATTTGACTTGATTTTTTAGCCAAGTCCGTCGGCCATTTGGTTTATTGACTCTCTCGCCTCAAGCTGCCGCCAAGATGCTGCCACAGGCTAAGTACGAGGACACAGCCTGGAGGAGGCTCGACCACGCCCACGACTCCGCACATAATTGGGGTTAATTAAAGCGTGATTTTTTCCGGAATTTCTGATCTTTTTTTTTAAATTTCAAAGGGAGGGAAGTTTTAAGTTTAACTGTGCGTTACAAATGGAAAATGCGCTTCTAAAAGGGCATATGGGCATTTCCAGAAAAAGGTCCACCACGACGAAAAACGTAAAATTGTTTAAAAACTCACATCTTGTGAAATTTTCTTCCAAAAATGTATTCAAGTTATTTATTTTATCAATATACGCTAGAAAAAATTCAATAGGATGAACATATAGATTCTACATTGGAATAAATTCACTTTTTCCATATTTTTGCCTATTTTCTTAAAAATTGATTTTCAAAATGGACCGTTTGTATTTTAACGATTACACTAAGTCAGGGATTAAGATTGAAACATAAACCATTTTAATATATAGAAATATATTGAAAGTTTAATTTAAAACAAGTTCTAAGAGCTATATATCGGAATATAGAATAAAATTTGATGAACAAACTCTTGAAAAAACTAGGTGGAAATCTTGTCACGTTCGCGATGTCACGTTACAAATTACTAATAAAGCTTGTAAAATATATAAAACGGTAGTTACATATCAAAATTATTTCTAAAATGGAAAACTACATTATTTTATTATGGTTTAAGAGTATTTTCTTCCAAATTACTCGCCACATTTCGCAGAGTTTCGCATTTGTCAAGATGAAGTCAAAAATGACTTCCATTTTTCGTCGCGTTTTTTTTTTTTCATTTAAAGTCGTACGAGTGTCGAGTTCGCGATCCTGGAAATACCCATATCCATTTTGAAGAGAATTTATATTATAACTAATACTATTAATACACAGAAAAAACCAATCTGGGGTTCCGGGATAGAATCAATCCAACTTGGTAATCCTGTATTTTATTAAACCAAGTTCAAAATATTTTATTCAAGTACGGCTTTTAAATTTCTTGTAGTGTAACACGCCTTCTACATATATTCGAATTATAATATCTGATAAAAAAAATAAAACATAAATCCATTAAAGTTAGGAACGTTAATTGGTCAACTTTCCGCTTGTATTAATCCATCGTAAGCCCAATTGTACACATTTCCTGTTAAAAACTTTATATTTAATTTATTATATTTATACTTTATAATAGAACATTTTTTGATCTATACAAATTATTTAATTTTTATTTAGCAAATTCCATATTTGTATCTATCTACTATACTATAGATAAGCGGTGGGCACGAAATCTGAATTGGGGAGCACTAAAACAACATCAACAACCCTATAAGAGTCTACCTAAGTTGGGAGCAGTCACTGCTCCCGGTGGCACTGCGTGCCCACCGCTGCTATAGATATTCTATCATATATGAATATACACATATATACATATTAGGGTGACCCTTATTTGGTCAAAGTCAATATTTTAAAAAGCATACGGGCTAGTTTTGTTCATTAGGTCTTAAAGCACTTGGAAATAAATTTTGACCTCAATCGGAGTATGATAACCCGTGCCGACTTGGATCGAAAACTTTCAAAATTATATGGGACAAAAAAAAATTTGTTTTTTATTTTATTTCTTTTAGTTTGTTCATTAGGTCTTAAAGAACTCAAACCCAAATTTTCACCTTAATCGGAGTACGGTAACCCATTTAAATTTGAATCGTAGCGTATTCGGGTATCACATTTGTCCTTAGCTATCCCATTCCATTTAAAAACATTACGAAACTCATTAAACATTCTGATACTCTTACTTTTTCGTTGTTACTGTTTTTGTTGTAGTTGTTCCGGTTCCGATGTCTGTGGTCGCTTTTCTTAAGCCACCTTTTTTCTCGTTTCAGGTTGTCCACATGGAAATGTTCAAAATTGATTATTAATGATGGGTGGCCACATTTGACTTGCATTTTGGGTGAGCTAGAGACCCCGAATGAGCAAAGATATTCGAATTATGAAAATGCGTTAAAAAAGGCGGAAAAAGAGCGCAAAGAAATTAATTATGGAAATTACTTGGCCTGTCTAGTGAAACTCATTCTCCCCCGCTTCAGTCTCAGTCTCATAAGCGGCTTGTGGTTTGATTTATTTAAATTTTTCTTTTAGCATTTACATTTTTTTTTTTCTTTATTTTTTAGTTCTTTCTTTCCTTTGGTTTGTTGTATTTTTGTTGGCGGGGACTTTGCTGTCAAGTGCCTGGCAGGACACTTGGCTATTATTATTCCCCTTGCCGGCCACTTGGCAAATAACAATTTATTTTCATTAATTTGTGCTTTAACCCCTTGACGTTGGCTTCATTAAAAATGCGCTCTGCATGGGCCACATAAAAATTAGGCGGCACGGCAAGTTGATTGCCATTAACATTTTAACCCTTTTTCGCATTCAGTCGAGTCGAGTCGCATCACATCGCATCGCATTTCCTTGTAATTATTGCAATCTGTTCGATTTTGGGACGCTCTACCGCACTCTCTTTCTCTTTTTCTCTCTCGCTCTCTCTTTCCCTTTCTCTTGGCCTGCAAAAAGCTGCGACCATTTTGCAATTTAAAAATGCAAATTAATTGCCACATGGCCCAGGACGGAACGAGTGGATTGTCTGAAAGTGTTATGGCATTATGTCTTGGCCATTAAAGTAAATTGTAATTGGCATTTCAATCCATACAGCTTTCAGGGCTACTTTCTCTAGTCCCATAAGCCGAAACGTTCCGCTGCTTGAACCGGTTTGCAGGTATTATAAATACATTAAACAATACTATAAAATACTTGTGCAAAAATATTTTCAGGTTTTTTCTCAGTATTTTTTAATATCCTTATTACATCCTAGTTACACTGTGAATCTTTAAAACTTTTCGCTTTAGAAATTGAATCAGAATCAAATGATCCATTTAAAAATCTTTACACATTTTTATTTTATTTGACGCAAGTCGACAAAATGATGACAGTTGACTTAACTGTTCAAAAAAGAGAAAATAGAATAAATCTTAAAATAAAAATATAATAATTTCCTTGAATAAAAGCAGCCTTATAAAGAAATCGCGCCTTAGATAATTGCTTTGCAACCCTGAAAAAAAGCTGCGAAATTGAACAAATTTCTGGGGTTGCTTAGTTATTTGTAAGGGGGAGAGGACAAGAAAAGTAGAGTTGGGCTTGGGTTTGGCTGGAAGGGGGGAAGGGGAAAGGAAAGGGGATGCGCGTTGCGTCTTTTTTGCCAATATTAAAAGTCATAATTCAATTTTATTGCAAATGTTTCAGGTGCCTTAATCATTTCTAATATCCTGGCTGGCTTCCCAGGACGCCTATTTGACGTTGACTGCATTGTATCAGAAGGAGTCTGGTTTGACTGCTGCGAATGTTTCTACGTTTCTATGGACTTCCGCTCCACTCATAAATACTAATTTCACAGGCAATAAAGGCGCAACATTTGCCAGGTCCTGGCAAGGACTCCTCACGTACTTCCATTACCATTTTGATCGTTGCCAGACATTTAACAGATAACCGAAAAACACTCTCTGAGCCACTAAGTACTCGTATCTCTGGCAAACTGGCAGTTTTTAATGGATGACAGCGCGAATTCGAATGCGAATTTACTGCAAGCAGATGTTCCCCTTCCAGGATATCAGGACTTCAGGTGGGGGGAGGGATCTATTCAATGGGAGGGGGATGCCTTAGCCAATTGTTAAATGTCAAGTCCACAAATATATAGTTGCAGGCCACTAATTAGCAGTGAGTTTCCCTCTCCTCTATCCTTAAAACTAAATCCCAAACCACTTCTGAAAGTAAATCCCAAACAATGTTGAACCCCCAGCATTTACCCACATCAGTTGCACTCAGTTCAAAGGCGAATGCCTCAAGTGCCAGCGACACAAACCGCAAAATAGCCAATGGTCAGCTGACAGAACAGATAAACAGATAACACACAATGTGCCAGGCCCACCACGATTTCTGTACACCCTATGGGTAAAGCAGCTTGCAAGGACCTTT
The DNA here is from genome assembly GCA_037043495.1 of Drosophila recens. Taxonomy (NCBI): domain Eukaryota; kingdom Metazoa; phylum Arthropoda; class Insecta; order Diptera; family Drosophilidae; genus Drosophila; species Drosophila recens. The sequence continues at coordinate 99,212 of JBAMBJ010002723.1, read as the reverse complement.
AATAATATTCATATTATGCTCTTCTTTTGTATCAATTACTTAAAATATTTTAAAAGTGGAAATTTCTATAATTTATTCTCAATTTTAATCATTTCTACGTTTGATTGTTACTCTAAAACTTTTTTTCAAAGTTAGAAATGATACAAGTATTAAACATTTAAAATGAATTGAGCTATAAATCAGAATTCGACAAACGTGCACTCGTAATTAATGTTTAAAGTTAAATAGATATAAAAGATTTATTTTGTTTTTATTTTCATAATTTTAAATTTAGTCTTAATTTTATTAATAATATAATAATAATAATTAAAAAGGCATTAATTTCTTAATGTTTCCTTCACATATTTATTTCACATGCTCTTCAGTTTGATGTAGTTAGTTATATTTTAGCAATTTTTATATTTCATTTAACAAATTTATTTTATTTTCGCTTATTCAGTGATAAGAAAATTCGATCATGAATATCACAACAAAAAAATGCAGAATTAAACATAAGTAAATTCAAATCATAATTAAAAATAAAAAATATTTTTTTATTTTTTTGAAGTAGGAAAAATTAACCCTTATAAATGAAACGGTTACTAATCGGTTATTTCGGTTTACAGAGTTTCGGTTTTAAGATTTCGGTCAAATGAAATTTTTTTTCGGTTATGGTTTCAGTTAGTAAAATGTTCAATTAAATTTATTAAATTTCGCAAAAGGTTATTAATTAAAGTTAAGCAATATAAATGTGGATCATATTATGATAAAAGTGATTTATTTCAATATGCTATAAAATATTTTTAGCATGTAAGTTATTTTAATTTAATGATAAGAATCTAAAATGTAAATAAATGTAATTTTTATTTAATTTAATAATTGAAAAATAAAATGCCATATAAAAGAAATTTGTATTGAATATGATTTGAGATTTTATTCCTTTTTTTAAATGTATCAGAGTAGAGTAATGTAAATAAATGAAATGAATTTAATTTGTATTTAATTATATTACAGAAAAATGAAATGTAATATGAAGCGAATTTGTATTTTATGTGGCTCTAAATTTAAAGAATTTAAAATGTTTAAAGGTAGTGTAATGCTAAATCAATTTTAAGTTGAAGCAGATTTTAAACTGGTTAGTTGCAGATAGTATTTGATTTAAAGGTCGAAATAAATTTTAAGAAAATATAATAGCTGTTATGCACTTGGTATCTTATGAAAATGTAACTCGCCTGTCTAAAGCAGTTTTCTGGCCAAGTTAAGCATGAAGCTAATAATCCCCGATTGCAGCCGTAACAAATTGTTTCAGTTAGGGTTAAAGCCAATGTCCTGGAGGGTGAGTGTGTGTGTGTGTCAGTGTGGCGACCGCCTGTGTGTGACTGAGAGTGTATGAGTGTGAGTGTGTGGCTATGCATAACGGTTCATTGCCTGGCTGGCAGCGTGGCAAGCAACAACTCCGTCTAATCACTGTCAAATGCAGGCGTCGCTTACGCATTCAAAGGCGAGACAAAGGCCAACCAATGTGAGCAGGAGAGGGATAGCGACATGGGGGAGAGGGAGTGGGAGGAGAACAAGGACTCAAGACAACAGACTCTCTGGACAATGCAGCCAAATGGGCGAGGTAGCGGGAGAGGGAGAGGAAGAGGGAAAGTGTGGTGCTGGCTTGCTTGTTAATTCGATTAATTACAACAATCAGCGGCATGTTTAATGTGCAGCTGGAGGGGAGACAGAAGAGGGGGGAGTGGGGAGTGGAAGGTGTCCTGCCCAGTTGGCCATAGATGGGAGAAGGCTTAGCAAATTGCCCAATGCTAATGACGTCTCTGTGCACAATCGAAGCATAATGACAATGATAGATTTGCCAATATCTGTCATGTTTATGAGCAAAACAAAAGGGCCAAGAGCAAATACACAAGCACACAAAGACAGAGACAACAACAACAAGATTAAATAGTACAATATAGAACATAATTGGATATAACATTTATACGCAATCATCGACAGATTGCAAAACGATTAAGCAACCCTCGCCTCGCCTCGCCTCGATGATGAAGAAGAAAAATGAACTAGAAGAAAGCAAAAAAAAAGAAAGTAAATCGAATCAGGCAATTGCCGAAAAAGGAAGACAGTGTCCTAGACCGTAGAAAAATACCCTCGCAGAAATTGAGACGGCCAATGCGGGCTTCAGTCATTCTCTCATTCACTCGTTCATTCACTCACTCAAACTGCCTTGTAACTGAAACAGAAACAATCAACTTAATTTGCCGCCCGCTGAAAGCCCTGTGGCAGATAAATTAAGTCATTAGTTGGAGCTGCCACTTTGCAGGATAGCGTTGACTGAGGAGAGGGGGGAGGGCGAAGGGAAGCGGGTGGCAAGAGGGCAGGGGGCGAAAGTTTTTCTCCGCCAAAGTGGAAAATAAATTGGTGAACGTTTGTTTTGAGATTAACCGCGATTAGAGACTGTGAGACACGAGTTGGAGGGGACAGGGAACTGAATGTGGAAGTGGAGTGAATCGTAGCAAATGTTGCCATTATTTGATAAGCTTAAACATAGACACAAACTGCCACGTTCCATGCATCCCCCTCCCCCCTTCTGCCCAACCTCTCCCGTTCATGTGTTTGTGTAAACAAATGGCAAATGCGAGAATAATCGTAGGAGATTAAAAAGTTTCATGCGCCCGCACAACACAACGGCGTAGTTAGGAGGGGAGACGAGGAGTGGAGCCATGAAAGGGAAGGAAGAAAGGGGGAAGGGGAGAAAGCAAGTTCAGGTTGGATGACGCGAGACAAATGAGTGGCGCACGTGAAGCGTCAGAATGGCATCTACCCTTCCCAGCCCCCTTCCACCATATGACAATCCCTCCACCTTCCCTAAATCCCCCCTCATCTACGCCCATGTCGCCCTAGCCAAGTTTTTGGCCTGCTAATTTATGGCGACTGCATACAAATTGGCTTTGGCTTTGACCGGGAAACAGGCCAAGCCCTTGACTAACTAACTATTACAGCAATGGCAACTAACAATAGTCTATTGTCGAACTACGTGTATTGCTTGGGGGATTTCCACTTAAACTCTAACTAAAACTAAAGATAGTCCCTCCACTCCACTATAGGTCAAATGGACCCTTTTTCTGATATAAACTAGTTTTGTAACAGTATTCAAATAAACAAACTTTTCTTACATTCCTATGCTATTAGGAATACATTGAACTGTAATGTTGCATACCATAAATGTTAACTTTGCATTCTGATGTTAAGTTAACAGCTGTTAAACATGCAGCTCATAAATTGTGCAAACATTTTGATTAAAGTTCATGTTGCTCTAGTTTCTTTAAATTGAAAATTTTTAATACAAATTATGATGAATAGTGATCAGTGTGGTTTCTACATTATGATGGTAGATCTGTGCTGTTGGTATTGTTCGTGTTGTCTTTAGTAAGTGTCCATAAAGTGATGTTCAAAAAATAATTATTTGGGAAGAGTTGTAAAAAAATGTCCGCACTTGTCTGCGAAGTGACTATATACATGTTGTAGAGTATTTCCTTGTGAGCTTATAACAGTTTAGTTTATCTCCCGACTTTTCCCACTTCTCCCAAATCTTAACTTTTTAGCACATAACCTATATGTAAGCAATGCCGGTCTACTTGAAGAATAACGGAAAAATAATGGAAAAACTGATGGAGTGGATGCTGTTGTACGTTAATTTAAATGGTATAACGATGTTGTTAATATTACGACACACAGACAACAAAAAAACATAAATTTTTTTAGTTGCAGGCTAACTACTCTCCGAAAATAATATCCAAAAAATGATTCTAAAAATTTGAAATAAAAAACTAAAAATTTGAAATATACTTAGAAAGTATAAAAAAACCATTACTTTAATATTTATTAACAAAAAAACTTTACACGGAAAACTTGATAAGCCTTCGAGCTATTATTTATATTAGAAAAAGGGTCCATTTGCACTCCACTATGGGCGAAAAGTCAATTTTTGCGGCATTAATTACAATTTTAAAGCTAGAGTTTTCAAATTAAGCATGAACCTTAGTTGAACGAAATTAGAATTTTGAATTTTTTTTCATTGTATTTAGACCACGCCTTAACTTTCCCCTCCTCATCCGACTATGAGAAAAATGTTTAAAATATTTATGCAAAATCCAAATATAAAGCTACTAACCTGAAATTTGGCATGAATCTTAGATAGGCTAAAGTAGAATTTATAATAATTTTTGTTTTTTAATTGGACCTTTTCTCCACCCCCTCTTTCTAACAGCCTCAGTGAAAATGTACAAATGTTTTTTATTCACTGAAATATTAAGCGATATATATTAAACTTCCCATGTTTGTTAATTAGACTTAAATAAAGTTTAAAACTTTTTTGGAATTATAGTTTGACCATGTGTTCACCCCCATTCCCATCTGATTCCGAAAAATTCTGATTTTTCTACCATATTTTAGCATACATTTAATCGATGTAGCACAAAAATGCGCAAAAAAATAACACTATATACTAGAGACCTTAATTAAAAACTTTCCATATTTGGTTGCTTGCGCCATCATGCACTTTAGAAGTATTACTCCACGGAAAAACCTACATTTGATAGTTTTTTGCTAAAAATTCATTAAACAAAACAGTCGACAACAACAACTAGACAAACAATTTTGTTACATATTACAAATCATAATTATTTTCTATACCGTGAGCATCTATTTCCATATTCAACTAGATTTCTTTATTAAAGCTTTGCTCATTAATTTACGCTTGAAACACAATGAACTAACAGGCAAATTTTCAAAAGTATGTGCTTTTACAGCTGACTTTAGAGAGTTGCCACAAGAGAAGAGTTGCCCAGCCCAAAAAAGAAAATTTTTTTTTAAATTTAAGTCAAAATCAAGCGAAATCGATTTTTGGCACCCCTGATTAATAAAGATATTAAGCTAATTAAGATTTTACGAGAAGTGCAGTTGAATTTCAAATGTTAAGATAGTCTTGAATTTAACATTAATTTTTCATTATTACTTATTGCAATTATTGACTTATTGCCAAAGTATCAAACCGAAAAGAATATAGGTTTGCTTTACGGTTTCGATTATGTTCGCATTTAGGCTTTCGGTTATCGGTTACGCAAAATTTTAATGTATCGGTGACCGTTTTTTCCTATGTTTCGGAATGTACCGGCATGAGTTCGGCTCACAAAAAAATATATAATAATTTAAAATATATATGTAAATTTATAAACATATGTTTAAAAATTAAGATATTTTTATTGAGGTCAATTTATAAATTTAATTGGGGCAGAAGTAAAAACTTAATTTAGTTTTAAAAACGATGATTGAACCTTAACAACATAATCGTAATTCTTGAATCGGTTTCTTAACGGTTATTTTGGTCTTTGGGTTTCGATATTTAAAAAACGTTTATTTTGGTTACGGTTTCAGTTACGGTTACCAATTTCAATCGGTTAATACCGATAAACGGCTTTAATCCCTTCTTATTACCCATACTTATTATTTATAATGACAGTCTTGAAAGTTATGTTATTTTGTAGTTTGTTCCAGTTACAAGCATCAGCATAGAAAAAATGTTTTTCAGATGAGGACAATCTACATATATCTGGAAATTGTTAGATTTAATGTACTAAATGAGTTTATTACAAATATTAAAAAGGTTCGAGTGATGCTATGAATTTATGTATGGTAATAGAATTAGTGTCTTAAATTTAGTTTACTTGAGTTTGTTAACTGATGGTCCTTATATATTTAGTGTATTACTTATATGTAAGGATATTAACATAATAATATTAAAAAAAATTATAAAATTACAGACCTATAGTTTAAATAAAAAAAAATACCTAGTGACCTTTTTTAATATTTACTTTTCCGTATCTTCCAAAGCCATTTCTTCGTAACATACATTAATCTTAGATTCCTTTAAGGTTTGAAAAATGCAATATGATTTTATGCTAGCTGTTCTCAAGATTCCTTCGGTTAACACAGGACAAACAGCTCCACTTATTCGAAGTACGAATATAGCCCTTATAATAAGTCACTGCTACCCTAACTCATTTTATCGAGTACAATATTAATGTTGCCGAAACGTTTAAAAGCTAATGAATACGGAAACCTTAAATGTATATGTACATTAGGGTGTCCCTATTTGGTCAAAGTCAATATTTTTAAACGCATGGCTAGTTCTGTTCATTGGTTACACGTATTTTACCTAATCGGAGTATGATACTCGTGCCGATTTGGATCGGAAAATTTAAAGATTATGTGGACGAAAAAATTTTTTTATATTTTTAATTTTTTATTTTTTATTTTGTTTATTAAGTCCTAAAGAACTCAAAGTTTTCACCTTAATCGGAGTACGATAACCCATTCAAATTTGCATCGAAACATGGAAAAACAGTATTTTAACACTGATTATACATTTTTCGATGATTTTTCATGTTTCGATGCAAATTTGAATGGGTTATCGTACTCCGATTAAGGTGAAAGCTTGGTTTTGAGTTCTTTAGAACCTGATAAACAAAATAAAAAAATAAAAAATTAAAAAAAAAAAAAATTTTTTTTGTCCCATATAATCTTTAAATTTTCCGATCCAAGTCGGCACGGGTTATCATACTCCGATTGAGGTAAAAATTTATTTCTGAGTGCTTTAGGACCTAATGAACAGAACTAGCCCGTATGCGTTTTAAAATATTGACTTTGACCAAATAAGGGACACCCTAATGTACATACTATATCTAATAAATAAAAGCAATAAAACCGTGGTTCAAATAGGGTTTCCTTTTGATTTTCCGTCAATGCGCTTCTCCATTGTGCATATATAATTGAGGCAATGCTCGTTATAAGGCACTCGTCCAGTCAAAAGCCCTGAACAAAATAATACAATATGGTTAGTCATAAATGATTATCTAAATTGCAGCTATTATTTTGGATATGAGCTGCACATATGCAAAAGCATTATAAATTAGTGATAGGTTAAATGGCAAAATTGTTGCAAACTGTTCAGTTTTTGTTGCTTCGCTGCATGCAACGTAGCTAAAGTTTTAATTAAATCATGAAAATTGCCGTAAATAAATGGAGGAAGTGGGGAAATAAGGGGAGCTGCAATTGCAACTGCAACTGCAACTGCAACTTTAAGCGACGTGACGTCCGTTAAGTGAGCAAGACAAATAACTACATAGAAAAGTGGCATGCACAACCCTAACTATCCCCCTACCCCTGCCCATGCATTTGTTCTTCCCATCCCTTGGCTTTGATAATGCAACCCCGTTAACTGAGTTTGTCTGCATCAGATAGCAGCATAAAGAGGCAACGAAAAGCGCAAATAACACAACAACAACAAGAACAACATCCTTTAGTTGGAGTTGGAGTTAAATTTCTTGTTCTTACTGTTGTTGTTTTCATTGGCGTTAAGGGCGACGCCTACAACAGCGATAACAGACACACACGAACTTAACATAACAGCGCTCTGTTAACGCTAACATTTCACTTGACGCTTTTTTCTTGGCGCCTGCCCAACTGCTGCTGCTGCTGTTTATATCTCTCTCTTAGTGTGTGTGTGTGTATGTGTGTGTGTGTGTGTATGCTTGTGAGTGGAGTTGTGGTCGTGGTGGTGGCATTTGAAGCAACTTACAAGCAATAACAAAAAGTGGGCGTTTACATTTCGCACACGCTGCTCTCACTGCTCACCGCACGCTCTTCTCAAGACGTTGTCGACAACGACACGACGACGACGACGACGATAACAACGGATATATTTGACATTTGGCCACTCCTACGCCTTTGGCCCCAAGTGCCAACAGACCTTCCTTCCTTCCCTCCCTCTCCCAGCCTCCCTCTCCCGCTCCCTCAGGGCGTATAGCTCCAGGTCTGTCAACGTCTTTAGTTATGTGCATCATTTGACATGTGGGTCAGATTTGTGTTGTCGTTGTTGTTGGTGGTGGGGTTGGTCCTTTGCCTGTGGATTGTGGACTGTGTTGGGGGTATCCTCTCTTGATTGGCCTTTCCACGCTTTGTGGGCTGTGCACATTTATTACACTTACATATTGTATATACAGACACATTTACATTACATATGTACCAATCAGCTTGCTACGCTTTACAACATTTTTTGTGTTTATCTTTTTTATTTAAAAAATAACTGAACCGATTAAGTATCATAATTTATGAAAAAAAAAGGCGAAACTAAAAAAATATAAGAATATGCAATATTATATTATGCAATATAATAGGAAAACACACAGAAGACGACATTTTATAGCTAGATTTAGCTATTTCAAAATTTCAGCACAAAGTAAATCTGAAGAAATTTAATTAGCTAGAAATTTGGCTACTTTACAGATTACTTTTCGTCTTTTCAGGTTGTTAGATAACTTCAATAAGTATAAGGAAATGTTGAGGAAGTAAAATGTTGCATCTTATTAAAACGGGTTTTCATAGTTTCATACTTAGAAAACTGTTGTCTACGAACAGAAACCTATTTTAAAAAATTTAATGTTTCGACGAATAGTTTTAGAATCCAACAAACATAAAGGTCCTGCAGATGTATTGTTGTTCCTAGCATAAAAAAATTAAAAGAATGAAAAACTTTGTATTTTAATTAATAATCTGTTTTTTGAATATACTTACTAAGTATAAGCATAAGCTGCTCACATAGTTTGAATATACTTATAGTTAAAGCTCTCGTCCCATCGTTATAATTCGATAAGCTTCAATTAGTATTAGTTACACTAAATTTATATTCCAACTTTCTAAATTCGTCTTTTGATTTTTCATGCTGTATCAGAGCTCTTTCGATTATCAAGAACTAAAGTGACATATTAAAAATTTGTATGCTTACATCTGAAACGTTATCCGTTCTCTGCTTATTGAATAGGTGTCTGGCTATATTAGGTATTAGGAATATTTCTGCTACCGTTTGTTTTATTTTCATTATTAAAAAATCTTTGGTAACATACACTTAGACCAACATTTATTCGTACACACTTTTTTTTACTTCAACTGCTATGTCTTCATAGTATAAAAAATATATTTGGAAAGGTCCTTTAAATTCCGTTTGCATGATGCAAAACTTTCCTTAACCCAAAAAGTACCCATTGAGAATTTTGAATCTTAAGCCTAGTACCGACGTGAGATAAATTTTTAGCGGCGGAAAATGCACAATATTTAGCTGTCGACGAGCGTAAAGCCAGAGTTGCCAATGCAGCACGGAAAAATAACATAAAATGGAATGGTAACTCTATGCGTCAGCAGCGGTTTATTTTAAATATGAACATGCAGAACTGATTTGCAAAAAAGAGGAGAGAATAGGCAATGAAAAATGTATATTAATATTAATAGAGGAGAAATATGCGATGGCACGCAAGCACAGCGGGTATTTGGTGCACCTATCGCTTTTGAACTTTTCACGTGGATTCTCCCTCTAAATTAATGAACAAATACAAATATCGGCCTCTTCTCCACCTCATTAATTAGCAGAATTTTGTCTGCTGTCTCGAAAAGATCCAATCTGCTGTTTTTTGCTAATTTCACCGCCATTTCTTTTGACTTATTGTGAGAGAGTGAGATAGATAGATACCGAAATATTTAAGAAATATATTTTTCGCTTGGCTTGACAGCTGTTTCAAAAAGTGCTGGATAACGCCCGTTCCTTATCTGGCAACTCCGTTTTTAGTTGACGTGCGGACCGACAAGCGGAGATAAATGTCGTCTTCTTCTTATTCACCTTACGCCAGCGTTTTTTTTATATGGAGTTTGACCTTACGCTAGGCCTTTTTTCTGACGTCGGTACTAAGCTTTAATAAAAGTCTATTTTTCAACTATTTTACAAAAAAATATTTTTATGCACAAAAATTCTTCAAACATTTCTAAGAGTGACTGCAAAAAAAAGTTCAAAAATCTTTTTGCTCGTATTTTTTATAATTTTTTGAAAATCCTAAAAAAAATTACTATTTTAACCCCATTTTCCTACTTTTCACACAATAAGTGGCTTTTTAGCCATTTTCAAAATATTATAAAAAATACTAGCAAAAAGATTTTTGAAATTTTTATTTTGCAGTCACTCTTAGAATTGTTTGAAGATTTTTTTTGCATTAAAATAATTTTTGTAAAAAATCTAAGAAAAAAGTTGAAAAATTGACTTTTTTTAAACTCAAAATTTTTTAAAGGGTACTTAATGGATTAAGGAAAGTTTTGCATCATTCGAACGAAGCTTAAACGAACTTTCTAAATTAAGTTTTTTTATTGTGAAGACTTGACTTACTATACATAGCTGCTATGGTAAAAAAAAAGTGTGTACGAATAAATGTTGGTCTGAGTGCATGTATAGGCTTTACAAATTCAAGATTTACGTAATCTTACCTTAGATATATGTATAGTATATATATGTCTAATATATATAATATAATATATTTAATATTGATAACTTCTATATTTATGGTAGTTTTTGCAGTGGTTCAGTTTTATTCATTCTTAGGCTAATATGTATCCATTAGTTTCTATTTTGTCAGATTTAATTCAAACCTATTAGTTTTCGTCCATTCACTTACAAGCTTTAATACACTAATACATATACGAGTTTAATCATTATTAAGATTCTAAGCAGTTTTACTAATTTTTTTTAGCACTTGATGACAACTTTTCTTTTATCAAATTAGCTACTTACTATAAATTTATCTCTTTTCTTGGCAATACTGATCACAATTTTGTCATTCGTCTCGGTTTCTGTTTCTGTTTCTCGGTTTCTGTCTTCGTTTACTTGGTGAATTTCGTTGATCAACCATGCAGGTGAACTAATTACACAAACAATTTGGCCAAGAGTAATGTGAGAGGGTTAAGGAGAGTGGCGTGGGAAGAGCAAAGTTGAATTTTGACGACATTCTCGCTTTGAAGTCGCTCGCATTACACAAGCAAAAGCGAATCCCAAAGCTTAGACAAAATTTCTGCGAGTTACTTGTGCATATTTTATCGCTCTTCAGCTTCTTCTTATTGCATTTGTTAGTCGCATTGTTGTTGTTAATGCTAATGCTAATGTTGTCAAAGCAGCAGCTGAGTTGAGTTATGCCGAGTATTTGTATAATTAAAACATGAAACGAGTTGTGCGCAAACTCATTTAATTAAGCATGCGGCGGCAGCGCGGAATTTGTCAAGTGCCTGTTTTCTATTTTTTGTTGTTGTTGTTGTTGCTCTCGTATTTGACCCCCTCATAGAGGGGGAGTGCAAGGGTTGGATTGGGTTTGAGGATGGAGTATTAAGGATTGACGATTGTGCTACTGAGGGGCGACATGGCAGCACAATAATCATAATAATAATTATTGCTTTAATTGCTTGAACAATGCTTTTGTTTGCTTTAAATTAAAACGATGGACACTTGACACTGTTGTTCCTGTCGGTGGTTGTGGTTGTTGTTGTTGTTGTTCCCGAGAGGGTTGAGTGAGTGTCTCAGAGTGTGAGTTGGCGTGGAGTAGAAATGGGAGTGGAGGATTGGCAATATGAGTTGTTGCCAACTTGCTTTTAGCTGCAGCTTCAACTAAAATCTTGCTCAGCATCAGCAGTTATACAGGCCTCTAGGGCTCATAATATTTTATGTACACTGGGATGGAAACAAAGATCAAGAAATAATAAATATCAAAGATTTCCCCACGCTTTGGATCTCTTTTTAGAACCTGTACTTGAAAGAAGAATATATTTATTTTCATTTTTAATTATATCTATTTGTGTAATTTTTATTAATAATTTGCTTTTTAAATAAATGTGTGCTGGATTCCCCAAAATCGACACTAGCCTCTTAGTTATACATATATGTATCCCTAAAATTTATATGCATATAAGTATTATCATCAATTTATTTGTGGGAAGATCATTAGTCTGTCCAAAAAAGATCTTTGATCACTTGGATATTTTTATAATATTTTTTTATACACTCACTTTTTATCGAATCTATTTATCAAAGAGAACATCGATAGTTGTACTCTTGAATGAAATGCTTATATGTAGTTACAAATATTTACATTAAGTACTGATTATTTATTTACAGTGTATTTATTTGATGATTTGTTACATTTTTCAAAATATTTTGTGATTGACACAAAGTAAATGAGGCAATGCCAGAATGACAGACGGAAAGCGTGCGAAATTGAAACATTATTTTTATAGATTCTGATGAAGCGGCGACGCGACGGGGCCATAAACAAAAGAAAGAGGAAGGAGCAAGAAGGACGAGGGACAAAGGAGGAAAGACAACAGCGCAACGTTCGCATTTGCTGATAAGGAAACGGCACAAAAGACATTTTCATAAGCATTATACTGATTATGACACCAGGGCCGAGAAACAAAGGCAACACACACCCCCTCCCCACACACACACACACACACACACACACATACACACACACATCGAGTAAATAGATACCCATCCCTGAGGCCAGCCTGTGGTTATGGCCACAACCAGCAGCCACAGCAGCCGCATACAATAAAACAAAAGTGCTGATAAGCAGCCTAAAACTATGCAACGTCAAAGTTATGCCCACACCCCCAAGGGAGAGAGGGAAGAGCAGGCTGAGGGGGTGGGGGAGAGACTCGTACACATATGAACCAAATCGAAATCTATAAATGACTTTTATTGTTATGGCCTGCAGCGTCGTCGTCGTCGTCAACTTTAGCTGCCTTTCTAATATCGAAGACAAACCAATAAGACGCCAAAAACTTTTCAAAGCACACACACACACACACACACACACTTGCTTAGATATATTGAAAAGATCGCTTATCGGAAAGTTTTGCGGTCGCTTTAGTTTCGCGCAGACAAAAGCTCGACAGCAACAACAACAACAACGACGCGTGTTCTCTTTTAAAGTTTCATTAATCAACGGCAAATGGCGTGTGTAAGAGCGGGAGGGAAGAGAACGGTTAGCGTGCAGCGGGATAACGGGCATAACGTTTTATTATTTCAATTGCAAGCAGCTCCAAAATATGAAGCATCATTTATCAGACTGCCCCCACCCCCTCGCCGCACACACTTCCTCTCCCTGTCTATGTGTCTGTCCGTCTGTCTGTCTGTGGGTGGATTTGAAATTGGCAACAACAATGCCGTGATTAATGGCTGTCAAAGCGAAAGAGTCAACAAATGTCAAGCACGAGGATGCAGACAAAATGCCAATTGACAGCAACAATGGCAACAACAACAACAACAGAAGCAACAACAACACTTAAAGTGCAGCCTAGTAGCAAAATTCAGCTTAGGTTCGATTCACACACTCGACAAAAGCAAAAAGTTGATAGCGTTAATTCTCCATATTCTTCAAATATTCTTTATGTTTAGTGCTCAGTAGACAGAAAAAAAACAAATGGGAAAGGCTATATTCGAGCTCCCGACTATAGGATATTTTAAATAAATTTTAAATATTTTTATTGTATACTATTTACAGGTAAAGACTACTTTAAATATGTAATAACCCTCTAGTGCCTAACCCTGTCTTTAGGCGACTAAAACTTAGCTAAAACTTTAAAATTTATTATAATTATATTAAATCTGGATTTTATTGTATATTGCTACAAAACTTAATGAAAAACTCAATATTCCATCAGTCAGTTTTTCTTTAACTGCTCTACGATAAGATTTATTACGTATTTTCCTTGTTAGTGATTGCTCGAATTCGATTTTTACTTGGGCATTAGAGGGTTAATGAAGGAACCTGATAGGGAGATCCAATGGATGGCACCTTCTGAGTCTTCTCTTTCTTGGCTTGGCAGTTAGTCGTCTGGTTAGCGCGTTAGGGTGACCACCAAAGCGTTGAAGGTAATTCGATGCCTGTAGTTGCATAATTACGTTGCTTAAAAACTTTAATCAGCCACCACCATTACCACCTTTCTATTTGTCCGATCTTGTAACGATTTAGGAGGATGATAGGTAATAATAGTAAATAACGGATATTAGTTAAATATACCAATATCTTGAAAAATGGGCGTGCGGTGGCTGCTCGCGATTTACGGATGCGGAACTGGGCGTGGCAAAAATTTAAAACAAACTTGACGTGCGTGGGGCTTAAAGAAGTCTGTGTGCCAAATTTGGTTGCTCTACCTCTTATAGTCTCTGAGAACTAGGCTCTTACACAGACGGACGGACAGACGGACAGACTAACATGGCTGTTGATGCTGATCAAGATTATATATACTTTATTGGGTCGGAGATGCTTCCTTCTCCCTGTTACATACAATGCAACGAATAAAATAAACTCTTTAACTTATTTTTTAAGCATAGGGTATAATCATTCTAAAATTCAAGTTTAAAATTCATGATCTCCGCTTGGATTTTTTGACTACGTATTCAGGTTACTATGTTTAAATTAAAACAACATGCTGATTGAAGGCCATCCACTCAGCTCAAAATAGTCAAAAATGCCTACAACATTTAATATCACTGAAAATATCGAATACTAAAATACCCGATGATAAAAATACTTGCGGAGAACGAATTAAAAAATCGTACATCTATTAAGTTTTTCGTACTCGCTTGAAAAAATTCCTCGATTGCCAAACTTTTGACACCGTTTGGGATTGATTTTATTCTGGAATTTCGGATTTTTGTTTTCTGTGTAGCTTTTTTAATAGTTTTCAGCTGCTAATTAACCAAAAAATAAACTTAAAAATATAACCATATCAACTTTATTGTCAGTCATGATCAAAAGCCAATTTAATATCAATTATCATTAAAATTGATTCGACAACATTTCATAGCACACTTTGAGGGGCCGCTAAAACTACTTGAAGCCCTCCTGGAATTTTTGTTTTGTCGATAGAGTGATCGAAAGCAAAAATTTCAGACATTGTATCTTGATCGCATCTCTGTTCCGTTTGACAAAGAACGTTTGTCAAATAAAAAAAGAATCAGAACTGTCGAGAATTATGAAAAAAAAAGGGGAAAAAGTGCTGAGCATACGAGTCGAATACGACAATAACTCGATAATTTCAAAGGATTATTAGATGTTCTTTCTCACTTAATCCTCTTAGCCAACCCAAAAAGAACGCCCTGAAAGACCCAACACCGTCAACATCTTCCAAAAGTGAGAACAACAACTCTTCTCGCCATTTCCAATAGTCCCCAGCCCAATGAAAAAGTCTAATTGTTTTCAAATTTTTGTTAATTACATTTATTTTTATTTTGTTTGGTTTTTGTTTTTTTTTTCGGATTTTTATTTTCTTTGTTTTGTTTTAATTTTGTCAGTTTTTGATTTCTTTGTTTTGCGTTTATCTAGAATTGATCGAAACGCCGCACACTCTTCTCCTGCTTCTGCTTGCCACTCTATTCGGTACTAAATCATTGTAGTTTTATCTTAAATATTAAATATACATATATATTTATATATATTTTCTTTTGTTTTGATTCTGTACGTTGCGCAATAAAAAAAACTTTGCTTATGCATTCTACATTCATTTAACATAGTTATAGCTATAGACGTAGGTAGTATTGTTTATATCGTATATATGTGTACGTGTATCTGTATTATTTTAAAATGTATTTAATGCATAATTCTTGAATAGTTTTTTTTATTTTTTTTTTGTATGTTTTAATTTTTTATTCGTATTTTGTATTTAATTTATTTGCTTATACACACTTTGGTTTTTTCTTTTCACTGCTTACAATTTAAATTTTCTTTTTATTGAATTTTTATTCTTTTAATTTTAAGTTAAATTTTTATTGGGTGTACACTAGGTGTCCCTTATTTGGTCAAAGTCAATATTTTTAAACGCATACGGGCTAGTTCTGTTCATTAGGTCTAGCACTCAGAAATAAATTTTTACCTCAATCGGAGTAGATATTCCGTGCCGATTTGGATCGGAAAATTTAAAGATTATATGGGACAAAAAAATTTTTTTTTTATTTTTTTAATTTTTTATTTTTTTATTTTGTTTATTAGGTCCTAAAGAACTCAAAACCAAGTTTTCACTTGATCGGAGTACGATAACCCATTCAAATTTGCTTTGAAACATGAAAAATCATCGAAAAATGTATAATCAGTGTTAAAATACTGTTTTTCATGTTTCGATGCAAATTTGAAGGGGTTATCGTACTCCGATCAAGCTGAAAACTTGGTTGTGAGTTCTTTAGGACCTAATGAACAAAATAAAAAAATAAAAATTTAAAAAAAAAATTTTTTTTTTTTTGTCCCATATAATATTGAAATTTTCCGATCCAAGTCGGCACGGGTTATCATACTCCGATTGAGGTAAAAATTTATTTCTGAGTGCTTTAGGACCTAATGAACAGAACTAGCCCGTATGCGTTTAAAAATATTGACTTTGACCAAATAAGGGACACCCTAGTGTACACATTAATATTTTTGCTAGTTTATTTTGTTCTCTTCATTTTTTTATTTAATTTAACTCTTAGTTTTCGTAGTATTTATAGATTAAATGGAATCGCATGAGTTGCTGACATTTAAATATGTATATTGAATAGTAATAATATTTAAAAAAAAAAAAATTGGGTTTACATCATATTAATAAATACATTTATATTGTAACTAGTTTCTTTTCTGTTTTATACACATATCTCTATTATTTATTTATTCTGCATATCATCTTATACTCTCTTTACACTTTACTTAACTTTCATCCAAGACTACTTTTTGTAACTTCTTTTATTATTTTTTTTACATATAGTGACAAAAAAATTATAGATGATTTCTTGTTGATGATGATCTTTTAGCCTCGCACTAACTAAACTTAAATAATAATCAACAATGTGGCTCTAACAGACTTCAAAATGAACGCGAAAAATAATTGTTGTTGTACACATATAGAAAATGTTTAAATATTTATTTACACGTTAACAAAATGCCAATTTCTCTGCTTTCTTAATTTTACACTTACAACTGGCGGCCTTCAATTCCAAATGAAGTTAAATAGAAACAAAAAAAAAATAATTATAAGAAATAAAAAAAATATATTGGTCGGTGGGGATGTTTAACAATTAATTTAAGTTTTTTGTTTTTGTTAATTCACAAATGAAATAAGCAAATAAATATTCAAAACCATTTATAATAGTTGCTTTTTATTTTTCTCATCTCATTACTTTGTTAATTTTTTTAATTATGATGCCGCTTTGTTTTTGGCACTGCTTTGAATTTGTTTTGGCACCGCACGCTTCGAGCGTTAAAATTAAAAAAAATATATATATCATTGTTTATACACTCTTATTAATGTTTACATATATATATCGATATCGTATAAATAGAAAGCGGAACTGTAGCTTAAATTAAAAAAAAAAGGTTTCTTTTTATTTTTAAAATTTAACAGTTGTTTTTTCATAAGTAATAACTAAATTAATTATCTTTTTGTTGCACAAAATATTTACATGTTTGAAGAACAAAAATAGTGATAATAATAAGAAATTAAATAATAAGTGAGAAATTAAAAACAAGATTGCATAAATAGTAAACGGTTATGAATATTGTCGCTTAAATGTTAAATGTATTCAATGAACAAAGTTATTTAATTTAATAAGTGTATTAGGTCGATGCAATGAATTTAGTTAGGACATAGTTAAAAATACTCGAATAGTATATATGTATATCGTAGTAGGTATATGATAGAAATGAGAACATATTAAGTATAACTAAGAAACTTTAACTCAGTCAAAGCAAAACGAACATTTTATGGTTTATATAATTAGTTATAATTACATATATATGTATGTATTGTATGTATATATGTATATCGATAGATCGATAACTATTGAGCTGCTTATATTCATTAGACTGGGATTGAGTTCGCGATCAGTTGCGATTGTAGAACTTTCTTTGGTAGCGTTTGCAGCTGCTGCCCATGCTGCCAACGCCGCCGCCCGACACGCCCCCGACTCCAACGCCGCCCACGCCCACGCCCATGCCCCCCATGCCCATGCCCAAGCCCATGAGCTGCTGCTGCTGATGCTGCTGCTGTTGATGCTGCTGTTGTTGCTGATGTTGATGCTGTTGCTGATGCTGATGCTGGTGATGCAGTCCAAAGCCAGCTGATCCATAAAACTGCTGGCCAGAGGCACTGCCTCCGCCTCCTGCTCCAATGCCACCACCGCCACCGACACCACCAGCGCTGCTGCTGCCGCTCATGCCCAGGGCTTTATTTTAGCTGGACGCCCCCAGCTGATTCTTCATATGGGCGGCGGCTGCAGCTGCCGCTGCGGCAGCGGCAAACGGTGAACCGCCGCCAGTTGGTGTCTGCGGCCCATTGTTGTTGTTGTGATCGCCTGGGGTACGCGGACCATTGACCATGCCACCGCCTCCGTTGACATTGCCACCGCCCGTCACGCCGCCCGGTCCACCGCCGAGCAGTCCGCCAGCCGCGCCAGCTGCGCCCGCAGCTCCAGTGGGCGAGCCTTGACCCAGGGACGACACGTGACGCTTCAGCATCGGATGATTGGCCATCGAGGCGAAGACCAGACGCTCCTCATAGTCGTATTCGCAGAGTATCTTGTTCTCACACAGATAGAAACGATCGCCAACGCAGAATCTGCAAAAGAGTAAGCAAATCGGAGGGATTAATTGGGATTCAAAGAGACCGAAAATATATAAAGAGTTACATATAAAGATGTTGTTCTACACAGTTTCAATTTTTCTCGATATTCAACGATTAACGATATAACAAATTTCATAAACTTTATTTCATTTCATATTATTTTCTTTAAGTATTTCATGAACCTATTTGAATTAAATATGAAAATATTTTGGCAATTATTTAACATGGTACGAGTATAAGTTTCAATTTTATTCGAATTTTACGTACATTTCTCTCCTACTTTATAATTGATTTTTGAATCAAAAATTATTTTTTTTTAGTTATTCAATTTATTGAAAGTAAGACTATTAAATTTGAATTTTAATAAATAAAATTCAATTTAATACTAATATTTTAATAATAATATTTAGAACTAACTGACCAAACTTGTTTTATTTTCAGTATATAGTTTAAAGTATTTATTAAGCTAATTATTAATTTATAAATTTAGTTTCAGTTTAATTGTCGATATTTAAGTTACTATTTGTCAACTAAGTAAATAAAATAATTGATTCGGGACAAAATTTTTAATAAATGTATAGTTGAAATTAGATGAAATTGTAACTTGTAATTAAGTTAAAAATAATGAAATTTTATTTCATTGCAGCAACATTTGTTCTTCAAAAATAAATATTATACATTTTAATTTGTTCTTAAGCTAAATCGTAGTCATAAAAAGAACTTCATACAGCTGCTATTCAGTTGTTTAGAGCAGCATTGAAGAGAAGGAGAATTGGCAGCAAGTTGGCAGAGCTGAGAAGAAACAGGAACTGGCAACTGGAAACGATTTTTCCACATGCTTAAACCGGCAAGAGACACGGCAAACGACAAACGACAAACAACAAATACACAACAAAGATGACAATTGACAGCGGTGGACTGTAAAGGCAACTGTTGAGGAGTCGCCAATACAAACGGAGTCAGGGAGAGAGAGTTGTCTGAAACAAAAGGACTCCAGATGAAGACAAGCCAAAAGGAGGACAGGACAGGAGAGAGAGGAGCAACAATGTTCCCTTGATGACGGGCTCACAAGGAAGTCAGATAAGCATTTGAAAATGTCGCTGCAATGTCAGGAAATGCTGCACGGATCTGGCATTGCCATTGGAATCGCTGAGAGGAGCGGGAAAGGGAGCAGAGCATGGGGAAGAGGGACTTACTCCAAGTTCCGCTTCAGTAAAGTGCAGTGCATTCAGCCGACTGCAAATGAAGTCGCCCATTTCAGTCACTTGCCCCAAAACGTGGGTCTGTCTCTATGTTAGTGTATGTGCGTGTGTGTGTGTGTGTGTGTGTGTGCAACATGAAGCCCTTTGTCAAAATATTTATGTTAGCACCTGTACATTGGATGACAAGAACGAGTGAACATGCCCCCATGTTCCCCTTTTCCTGCTGTACTGCCACCGAAAGAGTTTTTCCGAATACAGCTCACATTACAAACCAAACAAGACACTATGGACAGGTTGAAGCACACAGTTAGGCGACCATTTGAATACCCTAATTGATTGCCTGAGCTTATAGACTGATTTGATATAGTTAAGTCTTCAAGTTGCCTAAAACAAAACATTAACCAGACTAAAAGTTGAATATTTCACATGATAATAAAGAAGTGTAAAATGTTTAAGCAATTTATTTTTAGTATAATTTTGACTGCATAAAATTTAGCATTTACTATATTTAGAAATTTTATAATACAGAAAAAAATAGAAGTTCACCATACAAAATTTAAATTTAAATTATTACCATATTTGTTTCGAGTTTATTTTAGTTAAAATCATTGACTTTAGCTTCTGAAAGTTTATTTTTTCAATTTATTAATAATAATGTTCAATTTTGATGCACGAACTTTAAAAAATGTTATTCAAACTTTTAACTGAAAACTTTAAAAATTAAGCGACATGTTGTGCGATGTAATATCACATTAATTTTATTTTTCTCCGTGAAAGAACTACAAATTTGTAACTTAAAGCCAATAAAGGACTTTCAATATAAATTCCTCTATGTATAGTATGTAATTCTGATCCTGTTGGTTGGTCCAACTTGTTGACTTGGTCGCCATAACTGTCCCTTTTCTAGTGCAGCATCATTTTTATGCTTGACAAGTACATGGTGATGCCCCAAGTACCCCATCTGGAGCAGCTAAAGGGTGCGAGAGGTAGGGGAGTGTACCCCAGGGTAGCAGCTTGTGTGGCAGGGGTGGGGCAGGGGTAAAGCAGCTTACAGCAGACTTACAGCGGATATGAAATTTGGCTTTTGATTTACGTCAATGTTATTTTTTTCTTTTTGGTTACATTTTCTTTTTGGCTGCTGGCAGCAACAAATCGATTGACGGACTGACTCCATACTATATGGGTATATATGTACATATGTGTGTGTGTGTGTGTGCGTGTGTGTGGGCGTGTCATGGCGTTGTGTGTTGTCGTCTACATGAAAAACGCTTTGTTTATCTACCAAAACAACAAAAAATCACACGAGTCAACAAAGTATGGGAACAATAATAAAAAAAAGGCAAAAGCAAGAAAAACAAAATCGAAGGCAACAAACAACTTTTGGCTATAACATTGAACGCACCTGTGACATGCACACCACATCTGATATGTGTGTGTGTGTGTGTGTTTGAATGTGTGTGTGTGTGTGTGTGGGACTCGCACATCCGGGCAGCAAAGACCAACAACAAATTGTCAACAGGAAATACAAAAATTGTAAAAATGGCGCATGTTTTTCTTGTTGCTGTTGTCGCTCTCTCCTCTGTCTCTCTTTCTCTCTCTATCTCTCCATATCTCTTACTCTATCCCCGCTCGAGCGAAAGATTCGCTGGCAAACTTCGCGCTCTGTTGCCCCTCCACCGGCCCCTGCCCCTGTCCATCCACCTGCCACTTCCATTGCTGCCACTCAACTGACGACGTCGTCGATGCTGGCGACAGGAAATTATGCAAACTTTTCAGCAACATAAAAATAAAAACTCAACAACAACAACAAATTTGATGCACTTTGCTTTTAACAAAAAAAAACAAAAAGAGAGTAAAAAACATGCAAAAAGACTTTTTGTTGCTGCCACTGTGTGTGGCAAGTGAAGGCCCGCATTTTTAATGTGAAATGTGCGACCAACAACAATTGCAAAAATCAAAGCAGTGGAAGCGCCAATGGGTCAAGGGGGCAGAGGGGGCGGGGCGGAGAGGGGGTTGGCATTGCAAGTAGCCCGCTGGTCATACGGCCACGCCTCAATGACTTTTTCGGCAACTGAATTAATTTACATAAAAAATTGATTAGCTTCAACTCGAAAAAACCAATGTGGAAAAAAACCAATAAAAAAATTATCAACAAAACAGATTGTGGATAGGGTCAAAACAAAACAGTCAGTTGCAGGATCAAATTGACCATTAAACCATTACTGTGATAGGTTTTAAAATAAAAATTACGATGGGACAATTACTTTCCAATTTGTTTGTAATTTTCATTTTATAAAATAAATATGTTATAGAAGTAAGTTTTAGTTAACTTGAGGTCAAGTAATGTCTTTAAGACACAAACAAACAACAACACACAAAACACTTGCCAAAAATGCAAGGAGCATGGCTCGGTATACAGCTGTTTCAAGAGATGCCAATCTCTATCATCAGTACCGTTTGCTGACTTGACCAGCAATCTCAGCCTAATGTCACTTTTGAGAAGCTAAAACCAGTTGTGAATTTTAGGTCTCAAAAGTGAAAAATAGCTGTGAAGCTGATCTAGCCCTTTGTGTGTTGTTGTTGCCGTCGTTATTGTGCAAATGCCATCGGAATATATATTGCAATAACAATTTTGGTTTTTTGTTTTCTGTTTATGTCAGTAACAAGAGAGTGTTGCCACTATTTCAGAATTTTTCCGGGGTGTAGTCCGTTTATGTTTAAAATGTTTGTTTTTGTGACCTTTCTATATTGTAGAAGTAAGTTTTAGTTAACTTGAGGTCAAGTAATGTCAGCAAACGGTACTGATGATAGAGATTGGCATCTCTTGAAACAGCTGTATACCGAGTAGAGTTGTATCGTATCGTTCGGACTAAGTTCGATTGAACTATTCACCAAAGTGAACGAACGAACTAAATCCCTGATTGTAGGTCTTATAGTTCAGTAGTTCAGTTGCTTAGTTCGTTCGTTCAATAGTTCGTTCTAGTCCTTTTATAGGTCAGTAGTTCGTTCGAGTCGTTTGAGTCGTTCAATAGTTCGTTCGAGTCGTTTGAGTCTTTCGAGTCGTTTGAGTCGTTCAATAGGTCGATCGAGTCCCATTACAGGTCAGCAACCTGATAAAGTAGACAGTGACTTTCATACACAACAATATAGAATAGGTTTGCTTTTCATTATATTTTGTTAGCCCGTATGCTAATTCCTATTACTTTTTCTCGTTGGCAGGCAAACTTGGACTGATATTTTAGTCAAAACACAAATGTTACTAATTTGCTTGAAGCAATTTGTTTTTGTTTCTTATTTTTATTATCTTTGGAGAAGATTAATACTCAGACTAATTGGATTAAAGTATGAATTTTATTGTTTTTATTTTTAGAATCACAAATTGGCTTTTATTTTCAATACTATTTTTAAATATACCGAGCGATAATGGGACTCGATCGACCTATTGAACGACTCAAACGACTCGAACGAACTATTGAACGACTCAAACGACTCGAACGAACTACTGACCTATAAAAGGACTCGAACGAACTATTGAACGATAATGGGACTCGAGTCACTGATTGAGCTCAGTAACTGAACTACTGAACTAAATGACCGATTAGTTCGTTCACTAAAAATTGAACTACTGAACTAAATCCTTCAACTGAACTAGAATCGACAACTCTAATACCGAGCCATGCTCCTTGCATTTTTGGCAAGTGTTTTGTGTGTTGTTGTTTGTTGGTGTCTTAAAGACATTACTTGACCTCAAGTTAACTAAAACTTACTTCTACAATATAGAAAGGTCACAAAAACAAACATTTTATAAATATGTTATAATAAGTGTTATTTTCGTTTTATTTCCTTAACAGGCAACTATTATAGGTTAACAGGCAGCTGTTATGGTTACTGCTAAATAATCGAATCGAAATTAATACAGCAAGCAGTTTATTACAGCCTGTTTAAAGCTACACTAGACGGCATGTTTATTTGGACAACATTATAAGTTAAATCTACTCGTAATTTGAAAGTTCTTCAGAATTTTTCAAAAATCTCTCTAGTATTTTTTTTTTAAATTTTTTGAAAACTGCAAAAAAAGATAATTTTAAACCCCTTTTCCTACTTTTCATTTTTCAAAAAATTATATAAAATACTAGCGAAGAGATTTTTGAAAAATTCTTTTTGCAGTCACTATTAGAAATGTTTAAAGAATTTTTTTGCATCAAAAGTTTTTTTTTTAAATCGAGGAAAAGAGTTTTGAAATAGACCTTTACAAGAATTCAAAATATCATTCAAACGGAATTGAAATGACTTTTCCATTGATGCCAAAATGACAATGAAGTAGGTTCAAATTACGAGTAGATTTAACTTTAAATGTTGTCAAAATAAATATGCCGTCTAGTGTAGATGATTAGCACACTTACAAACTGTTAGGAAACAGACAACTGCAATGGATTTGATATGTTAACAAAAATTTAAAATTAAACTTTGATAATTTCGAAATTTATTTAAGCATGCATAACAGTTGCATTCGCTGTCAACTAGTTAAGCGAGTGGTGAAAACAGTTAGGCCTCAATGCAATGGGGACACAGGCCACATGGCAGAAGGAAGTTGCAACAAATGCTCCCACTCTGCTGGCCCCACACCATAGGCCACAAATGTTGGGGGCGCTACTGTTACATTTTTAAAGCCAATTTTCGACAATGGGAAACAAAAGCGCCTGGGAACAGTGCAACAGCGTAAGGGAGAAGGAGGCGAAGGCGGAGGCGGAGGAAAGAAAGCAAGAAAGGGGTGACTGACTGGTAACGATTTTTAACAATATGCCAATATGTTTTAACATTTATTTCAATATTTTTGTTCGGCAATGCCGTGTGGCGGTATTTTTAATATTTAATGTGTTTCGTTGCACAAGCAACTCTCATGTGTGTGTGTGCGTGTGTGTGTGTGTGTGTGTGGGGCATGTGGCATGTGGCACGACTGAGACGCCAGCATATGTGCGGCTGCATTATTAATGCAAAGGGCACAAAATGAAAATAAGAAGCAAAAACAACACATATATGTACATAAATATTTATATATGTATGTGTATGTATGTTTATATGGCTGACCAGACCCGAGGCTGAACTTTAAAACTCTCCAGAGTGACATTCCAGAAATTGGCCAAATGCAATAAATTGCCAAATGCAAAACAACAACAAAACAAAATAAAAGAAAAGCGTTTGGCAATCGGCAAGTTGGCACTTGATGGCACCCCAAAGGGTTGCCACAAGATGGAATCAAATATGCCACGAAAATTTATGCGGTTTTCATAGAAATTCAATGGCACTAAAGGGGTTGACCCCCTCCCCCCCACGGAACATAAGCTTTTCCTCACTTCCACAACAACAACAACAACAACAATAACAGACGAGAACAACCTTGTAAATGATGTCAATTTGTTGTTGTTATTGCTGATGTTTCTGCATAATAATAAAATTCTAAGTGCCATTTCGGCCATGTTTATTGGCCAAAGATTAAAAAGGGATTTCTCGCTAACATTGTAAGCGTGTGTGTGTGTTTTTGTTGTTGTTGTTGTTGTTGTTGATACTGATAGGGAAATGGCCCATAAAAAATGCACAAGTATTTTATGGGCGCACAGACTTAAACTCAAGCACTGCCTAAGTGCCGCATTTTGTGGCAGGTTGTAGGTGTTTGTTGTTCCCAAGTGAATTCGATCAACAGCATAAAGCAATTGACATGCAGCGAAGGAATCAGCGTGTAAGCTGCCTAAGCTGTTCTTTAGAGGCATTTCTTACTATGGCATATTTAAAAGTTCATTTCTGTTATAAGTAGAATCTCAATTACAGATATTTTATAAATGAATTTTTCAATTAAACTTATGCCATGTCTTACGAGTTTCTGCTAATAACACAATTTGATTACTTTTTCTGCATCCTCTGCGCTATTTTCTGATTTATTTGGCGGTTATTGACTCGTTAGAAAATAAAGCTGTGATTTTAAAATTAAGTGAACCTTTAGACGATTCGCTGGTGAAATTACACATTATAAGCAAATAACACATATTTAATATTTTGTGTATTGCATCATAATAAATTAATAACTTTAAATACAGTCGAATTTCCCTAACTCGAATCACCATTATTCAAAGAAAAAGTTCGACTTATGGAATTATTTTTTTAGTCTTTTAAAAGAAACTAAAAATTCCTTTATTTATACACGAACGAAATATACGAACATCTTTCCTATAGAAATTTCACAAGCCTTAGTAATTGTTCATGCAATATTCTTTTATATTGCATACCATATGTTAATGCTTATCAACATTACATATCCCAAGGAGCCGGGAACATTAGCATAAATCAGAAACGAAAAAAAATTTAAACTTTATTTGGAGATTTTCCCAAAAAATTCCACTTAAAGAAGCACGGGCCAATATTTTTGTTTGAGTTATGGAGAAATTCGACTTATGGAAGTTCCAGTTACGGAAGCAGAACTGTATGTAATTTGCCAAGTAAACGCTATTGCCACTCAATTTAGTTCGAGTTATAGAAAATTCGAGGTTTCGAAGTTCGAGTTATGGAAAGATGTTCGTACTGTTATTATATTTTGTTTTTTGCATTGGCTTAAGAACATTTACCATAGCACCAGCACATGTATCAAAATGTGGACCAAAAAAAATGGAAGTGGCTAAAAAATATGGTATCTCACCGAACACAGTTTTTGTCATATTAAAAATTGGCAAATTAATTGTCAGTCCTGTGTCCGCGTAACCACTTACGGTAATATTTTGCAGAAGCGAATTTCGGTAAAAAACTCCACGCATCATTCCGGTGGAAATAGAACACGATTCTATTTCACTTATTGCCTATAAAGAGAAAATATAGTACAGTCGAGTTTCCTTAACTCGAATCACCATGTGTCCGCGAAAATAGTTCGAGTTAGGCAAACAGAATTATATGAAATTCGCTCGCTATAGACACACGATTTTATTCAAATTAGATAAAATTCGTATACAAAATAAATTCAACTATATTTTTAAATATTTAACCTAAATCAGCGAAGTGAACAGAATTCATTTCACTAAATGCTTTAAAATAAACAGTGAAAACAGGATACAGGCCTGCATGTCATTTGAATCGGGAACTGTCTTCTGTTATGCAGCAAAAGAACGATAAAGACCTATTTTCGAAAATATCTGATTAGGTCTTGAACAAACTTTGAGAATTTATTTTTGTTGAACAAACACAAGAAAAGTTTGCCAATTTGAAATGAATTGTATGAATGAACGAAATTGTAGTTTCATATTAAAACATACTTTTATAAAACAATAAAGATTCCACTAGCTCGAAGTCTCCCTTTTAACTCGAACTTTTTGCTCGGATAATGGGTGCAAGTTTGAGTTAGGGAAGCTCGACTGTAATTACAAACATAAATATAAACGTAGATACAAATAAAAATGATCAATAATGATTATACATAAATAATATACATATCACTCAAATTTAATAAATCAGTCGATGTATTCTAGTCATTGATTTTCCGATGTAAAATAATTTCAATAATCATTGATTGAGGTTCCTGATTTATTTTGTTTTTCACGCGCTTGTAATGTGCACTAAAAATTGAAATTCTAACGCTAAAGCTTAGTTCGATATATGGACATATCGATTGATCGATAACTCACCTATGATTGCATTGCTGGCACGCAAAGCACTCGAGATGATAGACATTGGTTCGTGCTCGCATCACCATCTCGAAGGCTGGAATGACTTTGCTGCATGCGGCGCAGTAGCCCGTGTTGCCGAACAATCTGCAAGTGGCACAAGAACAAGAACAAGACACAACATTAATTACTCTCTCTCTCTCTCTCCATCTATCTGTCTCTCTCACTCACCTCAAGTAGTCGCGCTTGCAGAGCATCAAATTGCCCTTGGTGTAGAGCGTGGAGCCGACTTCGCCGAGGCGGCAATCGCAGCAGCCGCACTTGAGGCAATCCTCGTGCCACAGCATGTCGAGGGCGCGCAGCAGATAACGGTCCTGTATGTGCTTGCCACAACCGGCGCACAGTTGACTACCGTTATTGTTGTTGTTGTTGTTCGCCGCAGCGGCAATGCTTTGTACATTATTGTTGTTGTTGCTGCTATTATTATTGTTGTTGTTGTTGTTGTTGACAATATTGCCATTGCTTAGACCATTGTTGTTGTTGCCATTGTTGTTCTGCCCGTTGTTGTTCATGTTTGCGGCCTGTTGTTGTTGTGCCGACTGCTGCTGCTGTTGTTGTTGTTGTTGCTGATTTGATGATAGCCCGACAAGTCCGGGTTCAGTTTTGGTAATATCCATAGTCATCATCTAGAGAACGAGAGAGAAAGAGAGAGGAGAGAGTGTGATTAGTTGAAGAATACTTGTATGCTTATTCTTAATATATTTATATTTATAATATGTACATTATTTGGTTTGCTTATGCTGTTCCAATAGTGTTCGTAGGGAGAAAAGCATCTTTTTAAAGGCCTTCGCTCGTTGTCTATGTAATAGATGCTGTTGTTGTTGTTGTTGTTGTCGCACGCCTCGTTGCTGTTGTTGTTGCTCACACTGCCAAAGCCTTTGTCGCTGTCCCTGTCACCGTTGTCGTTGTTGTTGTTGTTGTTGTCAAAAGTACTCTGCGGTATTACGGGCACAATGAACCGACCGCTGGTCTCGAAATCAAAGAAATCATCATAGTTGTAATCAATTGCGTAGTCGTAGTCAATTGAATAGAACGCCATCGTCACACAGTTAAACGCAAAATTATTTATCGTAGAATGCAACGCGTGGCACAATTTCAATAAAATCAAAGTTAAGGCGCCACAAGACAAAGCGTCGTTGCAGCATCACA
Source organism: Drosophila recens (assembly GCA_037043495.1). Classification (NCBI taxonomy): domain Eukaryota; kingdom Metazoa; phylum Arthropoda; class Insecta; order Diptera; family Drosophilidae; genus Drosophila; species Drosophila recens. The sequence continues at coordinate 70,660 of JBAMBJ010002723.1, read as the reverse complement.
TTAAGTGTTGATCAATGTGTCAAAAAATACAAGCATAACGGCATTTGACAGCTGATATGCCAAAGCCTTCACATAACAGTGCTGAATAATGTCAATAACAGACGGCGGCGCTGTTCAACTTTCTCACATTTAATTTGTGTAGCATACTTTTAAGCGCTGCAATTAATGCGCACTTGAATTGCCAATTTTAATGGCAACGAAAAAAAAAGCAAAAATTTAATTTTTAAAATTAATATCAACAAAAATATTATAAAGAACTGTAGAAATTATCAAATTCAATTCTGAAAAGGCATTAAAAAAGAAGGGCTCGTCCGGGAGTTGAACCCGGGACCTCTCGCACCCGAAGCGAGAATCATACCACTAGACCAACGAGCCGATGTCTGCGACGCCGGCAAAAACAAAATCTCAATTGCGATTGCGAAACCTGCGACCTTGAAACGATCAACAGCGATAAGCAACAACACTTTTGGACATATCTATTTTTAGAACAAACACAAGCTTTGATCGCTGCTCTGAGTGAGCGTCGACTTGATGCGGGGGCGTTGCTTGGTCCTTGTCTGGCTTTTCTTGGCGGGGCTAACTGGCGTGCGTTCGTCAGCTGGCCTCTTTAGCTCAGTGGTAGAGCACTGGTCTCGTAAACCAGGGGTCGTGAGTTCAAACCTCACAGGAGGCAGTTGTACAATTATTTTTGACTTTTTTTTCATTCTATTTTTTTTTTTTGCAATTCTAGTTAAACTTTTTAGCAAAACCGCAACCTGAACAACTGACACTGTCCAATTGATGTCAGTCGTTTGTGTTGTTGTTTTTGTGAACGCGGCGGTGCAAATTGCTGACTGCAGCAGCTCGATAACGATAACAAAACATGGCCATAGCCAAGGCCTATGTCAGTGGCCAACAACAACAACAACAACAACAACAACAACAACAACAACGGGAACAAATCGATGCAGTTCACAGAGAGAAAATGCCAACAACGATTTAAAATAACGAGATTTATGACAAATTGGCATTGGCAAACGGCACAGTGGTGTGGCATGCCACATGCCCCACAGTCCACATTCGCATTCAAGCCAAAACAATCCCGGTCAGAAGCAGGCCAAATGCGAAGCGCTAAATACTTAGTTTGTTGCAAAATTGCCCATTTCCCCCTCACTCGGGGGGAAACCCTAAAAATATGCAATGTTGCGCCCAGTGGCATGTGGCATGTGTGTAACGTTGTCTGCCCCAGCGTCAATTGTCGTCGTCGTCGTCGCATCGCATTAAGCCGCCGCCGTTGTCGTTGTCGTGGATGTTGTCCATGTAGCGCCAACTGTGACCCGATGGCCTTGGGGGCACACACACAGAGAGAGAGTCTGTGGTTGTTGCATGTTGCATGTGGGGGGCGGAGGTGGCAGCTGCTGGCAATGACTTTAATTAGACGTCGAGTTGCTGGCCAGTGTCAAAAACTCATCAACTGCTCGACGGCCTGCGGCATGCAGCAAGCGGCAAAGGGGCAAGGGGCAAGCGGGGCAGACGCCTCATAAAAATTCAATCAAATCAATTTATGTAAATTTAACGCCGACCAAACCAAACAATGACACTGACCAAGTCAGCTAACAACTTTTTCGGCTAGCCGGCAAATTCAAAATCATGCTGCAAGCCTCTCTCGCTCTTTCTCCCTCTCTCTCTCGCTCTCTCCCACTGCCACTTTCAGTTCGCGAGTGCATTGTTATTTAGTTTAGACAAAATGAATTGAATGCTAAACGCCGGCAACGTTTTCATATTTGAATTTCATTGGCAATGGCCATGCCACAGAATGCAATTCAATGGCGCCCTGTCTGCTGTGGCAAGCTTAGTGAGGGGAGAAGGGAATGGGAGGGGAATTGCCACATGCCGCATTTTATCGGAGACAGCGCATTCATTGAGCATTCATAGTTTGTGCTGCTATTGTATGACTGAGTGTGTGTGTGTGTGGGAGATCAATTAATTTATGCATTACATTTATGTACCGCCCCCTCCTTCCCACCGCCTGTCTCTTCCCCACCCCCGCTCTCAATCAAAATAGTGCTTTTCAATTTGCATGCAATTTTGAAAAGATTTTCCCAACGATTTAACTGGCGATTTAACTGCATTGTTTCATTCCATTTTTCGTTTCATTCCATTTTATTCCACATAACACTAAGCCAGCGATCAGTTCAAAAAAAAAAGCTTCAATTATGCAAAATACTTACTTTTTAATTTTTTTTTATTAGATTGTAAATAATGCAAAAAACTCATTTTTTGATTGTCAGATACCCTGCAAATATTCTGTTGTCAACTTGAATAACTTGTGTAGTTTTGAGCTCGGTTACAATGCAATTTTTCGAATACCATAATAATAGTTTTATATCGCTGTTTACTCACCATCAATTTGGTTTCTTTTTAAATAAGGTTTTTAGGCAATTTTTAAACATTTAGAAAACTATGTTTTGTTGTCAACTTGAATAATTTCTGTGTCTCAGACCCGATCCCAATGAAATTTTACGAAAATTATAACAGTGGATTTATATAGCATCAATTAGCTTTCTTTCTAAATTAAAATGCTGACCAGTATTTAAATTTTGTGAAAAATTGAAGAAATAATTAAATATCTATTTAATCACGAAACTTTGTCAGTAAGCTAATAATCTTATAAAAAAACCTTTTTACGGGGGAAAGTCTAGTGACGAAAACATTTTCATTTCCCCAATATTTCTGATATCCAATTTTGTGACGAATAATATTAAGTTTAGCTTATAAATTATTTTAAAATAAAATTGTTGACACTCGGCACATTGCGCTAAACTCTTCATACCTATTAAATGACGAAACTCTGTCAGTTAACTAATAATTAATGCATATTTCGTGCTAAACGTGATCTATTTTGGGCATTTGCAACCAAAAACTTTTCCACCCTTAGCCAACACTGGCTATCGCTATATCGTTGAGGGAAACGGAAACGTCACCGATACCTGGACAGGCCCGAAAGCGCGGCAAACTAATTGCGCGACCAACGCGCTCATTAAACCCAATCAATATTCAAATTTTCATAGAGTTAGAGCAACCCTCTCGCCCCAGTTTCAGCCCCTACCCCCCGCCCCCGCGCGACTTGTTCCCTTGTTTGGGGCCGGCGGCATTTTCACAGTTTAGTTTGCTAAGCGGATGGCGTCCAGCCCTCAGTTCATTCAGAAGTGAACTCAAGAGGCGGTTTGCGTTTCGTAACGTTTTTTCGGTTCCGGCTCTATAATTATGCATATGCATGTGGTTGGATGGTTGAATGGTTGGATGGTTGTTGGTGTTTATGGATTGGGGTTCCTTGTCGCAACTTAAACCCTTTTTAACCCCAATTGTTGTTGCTGTTGTTGGAGCATTTTGGTGACGGGGGAAAATTACAGGTTTGCACGCAAGTTAACGGAAGTTACTTCGGTTATAAGAAACTGTCGCTAGGTTCCAGGACTCAACCCCTTCCACCACCTGCTGGGTATGAAAATTAAGTTGATTTTGTGGTCAGTTATGTTTATGGTTTATTTATTTGGTTTACGACTTGCGACATGGGGCAACTGCTGCAATTTTGTGTCATGTTTTATGCATGTGCCCCGAAAAGTGGGCAATGCAGCTGTGCAACACAGAGACAGAGAGGGGGAGGGAGGGAGAGTGGGGTGTGAGGGGGTTGGCAAATGTTGTCGCATGTCGTCATGTGGAGCGCATTTAATGACACTAATTAGTGGCCGAGGCTCATGTGACAAACGCGTTACGGCTGTGCCAAGCAGCCCTCGTTTGGCAGCAAAGCCAAATCCCCACCCTTCCCCCACTCATCCTTCTGCCTTGCTGCAGAGCAACCCCTTTTGGCTCTACAGGACAAAATCAGTGAAATTCTGCATATGCCTGCAACAGCTGCAAATCGGGAGCCCCAACTCTCCAGCCATGATTGTGTGTTTTTGAAGTGGCTGCTGCAGCTTCCACCAAAAAGCCCAATCCCACAGCCCCCAATCCCAACCCTAAAGCCAGCCATTGCCCACCCTTAATTGGTAATTAATTTATTTTGCATAATTTTTCGCGCCGTTCGCTTTTGCCATTGCACATTATGTTGCTGACAGCAGTGCATGGGCGTAGTGGCAGAGGGGGCTGTGAGAGGGTGTGTGGGGGATGTGAGAAATGCTCCTGTAAACGCAATTTGTTTATTTGGTTTTGGGCTTTCGGTTTCGTTGTCGCTTCGTGCAACTGACGGACACCGAAAGGTGTCAAAAAGTGCGAATTAAGTGCGAATAAACGTGCTGAGCGTGCAAGGACCACGCCCACCCGCCCCTGCACCGCACCGCACCTGTCTGTCTATCCGTCTGTCTGCGTCGCAGGTTGCGGGTTGCGTTGCGTAAATTTGCATTGCCGCGCAAAAATCACATAAATTAAATTTGTGCACGCAACGCACAAAGCGAAAAATGATGTGAAAAATTATGAAAAATAATCAACTGAGCGACAAAAATGAATAAACAAAAAAGTATATATTTTATTATATACAAATTTACACATTTCGAGGCTATAAACATTAAGATGTGCAACAGATGCTGTCGGAAATTAAAAAATAAGCCTTTTTAATATTTCACCTAGATTTAGCAACTGTAAAAGCATTTTTTAATCATTTTGAATTAAGCTTTTTAGCCATTTTCTTTATTTATTATAAAAATGTTTATAATTTAGATTTGTGGATTATATATTTATTTATCATAGTATTTGAATTCCTTTTTTTTTACTAATCACATACAGTTACTTTACTAATTGTCAATAACAAAATTAAAAGTTTCATATTTATAGTGCATATTTTAAAAATTGAACGAATATATGAATTTTCAATAATGTCTTGACTAATTTCCATTACTATTGCTAACCCTATTTATTAAAAAAGAAATCATAAAAACATTTTTCAGCATTTCTTTCTTTATTTATTATTTGAATATTTTTTCTTGCCTACTTTTCAGAGTGCATTTGTAAGTGGACTTTATTTATTTTTTTGCAAAGTTACTCCTATTAAATCTAAGGTTCCACATACTAATTTAACAAATCTGACCCAACAGCTTTAAGGCCCACACAGAACTTTAAAGCTCCAATAGAAACACCAGCAAAAGTCAAATTTCAATGCCCTTTGACCATGCGAGGCTTCCGCGCACAAATTAAAAAATAGGTACAACAAACTTAAGCAAAACAAAAGAGCGAAAAAAACACAACAGCAACAGCAACGAGAGAAGAAAAAAAGAGCAAAAAGGAAAAACAAAAACAAATTACAAGCAACAATGGAGGCATACGAAAAAAAAAGTCAAGTGCGCGATATGGAAAAAACTAAAACAATGCCACAATAAAAGGTACGAAGAAGATGAAGAAGAAGACGACGACAACAGCAAACAAAACAATCAAAATTCATTTTTAATTTTTATGCCATAAAAATGCAAACGAAGACTTTGGCACAAGCTGAAAAGGACACGGGAGAGTGAGTGGAGCCTAAGAGAGTGGAGTGGGAGAGAGCGAAGAGAGTAGCAGAAAAATGGTCACCAAAGTTGTGCACGAAACTGAAATCGCCAGTTGGGTGTGGGGTGGGGGTCGAGACTCTATACAACAACTTAATGGCAAACATGTTGCGCGACAAGGAATAAGTTAACCTCCCCCATCCACTACTTTCAAACGGCCCCAACTCCCAAAAGAACGAGCGTCACGTCACGGCTGCGATTGTGCCTGGTCCATGTTTAATGTCCTCTGTATGTGTATAAATATTATTTTTATTTTCTTTTATTATTCGACATTTTCCTTTGTTTTTTTTTCTTTCTCTGTAGTGCTCTTTAAATAAAGTTTTGCAACACAAAACGAGCTCTTAAGTGGCCGGGTCAACAATTAAATATCCACGTTTACAATTTTTTATGTCGTCATCGTTGTTTGGAGTTGTTCTAGATGTTGTTGTTGTTTTAATTATGAAGCAAGCCGTGCATGTGCTGTCCTTTAACTTCGTCCTGTCAACGGCATCTGGCGCTCCGCCTTAATCGTAGTCCAATAACAGTTCGTGTTCTCAATGTACTTAAACTGCCATAAATACCAATCAAAATCAAATGCACATACGAGCAACCTATGCCACTCTCCCGCTCTTCCTCGCTTGCTCTTACTCTCTGACTCTGGGGAAGAGCTTTTTTTGGCACTTGACACTTTGTGATGTCACTGGCAGCAGCTCGCTCTCGTGATTTTTATGTATGTAGGTATGTTAACACATGCATTTTAGACAGGCGGCAAAAAGAAGTGTAATCAATATGCCAACTCGACGAATTGAAAAACAAAAATATTGTTTTATGAATTAAGCTAATTTTATGTGTAATTTATTTTATTTATTTAATTTTAATAATAAACTTGTAGGAGTTAGCAAGCGAACAGCGACAATTATGTCGCCTGTACGTTTAACAGAGTCTGTAAAACGCTGTCGGCAGGAGCTGTGCATATACATGTGTACATGTGTGTATGGCGTTTGTTTGTGTGCGTAAGTGTCGTGTTTGTGTTTACGCCTGTTTCTAGTGCCATCGAAAGTTTAACGTTTTTGTTGTTGTTGTTTCGTTCAATCTCAATAACTAGCAGTAAAAAAAAAAAGAAATGGAAAAAAATAACAAATGCTGCCACATGCAGTCAGAATTGACACCGCCCCACGGCCGCATTGCTTGTTTGATTTATGCGCATTGTTGTTTTTTGTTTTGTTGCTGCTGTTGTTGTTGTTGTGGCTGCTGATACGGTGTTTATTATTGTGGCAACATATGGGGCAGGGCATTTGTTGTGCTTGTACATAACCATTTGTTGTAGTTGTTAGTTATTGTTGTTATTGTTAATCTATTTGTACAGATTTTTCTTTTCTGCCAGCGAGTCTAAGTGAGATTTATGCCTCCCCTTACCCTCCTCCTCCCACTCCTTCTCCTTCGCTTCCACTTCCTTTTGCCAATGGGCGACACATTGCGCCAACAGTTTGATTTGTGCGACAATTCCCATTACTCACCCGCCCTCACTCCCTCCCCCCACCCACCGCATTCACTCCACGGATGTCAACTGATGTACAACACGGCACTGGAATTTTTATTAAGTTGTTTTATGTATTGTGTAGTTTGCCATTTGCTGTTATTTCTTTCTGCTTAAACAATTACGACAAATTGCGCGTTTATGGACTAAGCTAAAAAGACGAAGAATGGAGAGAAAGAAGAAGAGTAACATAAGCTTTGAGTATGACGACGATGCCGTTGACTGCGACGCTTACTTTGACATCGACGCTGACGGCGACGCCGCCGTCGACGTCGCGACTTCATTGTCATGTGCTAAGCCCACTGCGCTAATAAAGAGAGTCCAATGCGTGCGCGTTCGCTCCCAGTGCGAACTCTAGGCGCAGCCAACTTCAAACGGAGCTTAATTGCCTCACAATGCCAAATGCAGTTGCCGTCAAGCGGCGTTAATTGGGTGAAAGCATCCATGGCTCTCTTATGTTACATACGTGTAAGAGATGAAAATTTCAGGTGCGATGAGCACGGCATTTTTACAGTGGGCAAAAAAATGACAAAAGATTAAATGGAAATTTCGGAAATCGAAAATCAGCAACTATTTGGTCTGAGATTGACAAATAAAAAAAAGAAATGGTTTTATTATATCAGTGAATATTTAATGAAAATTTAAAAAACTGGGAAATTGGGATTCTATAATCTGTCATTTATAGAATTTATTATTTTATTTATCAACTCACGCGCTCATCTCTAACCAATCTATACTTGGTCTCAACGAATTAGTTGACTCTTTGATTGGCTGCAATATCAAAAACTATCTGGCTCGAATTTGCACGTGCTGGAGATGATCAAAGGGGGCATTCACCAAATTGCACACGGAGCGTGTTGATGATCATGAGCAGGCGGCGTGCAACAGCAACAACAACAGCAACTGAGGCAGCGACTGAGACGGCGGCAGAGGCAGCGGCAGCGGCAGCGCGGCATTTTCAACTGGATTGCAGCTTGGCGCGCTTATTTTGCGCTAATTAATGTGTTTTCCACAAAATTAGCAATTTACGCGCAAATAGAAATTGCAACGAGCTGCCTTAGAAACCAGTTGCACTCGCATTATCCAAACAAAACAGAAAACGAAAAAAACAAAAGAAAAAAAAACTTAAGTTGCGAATGCTCGACTACGAGATACCCTTAGGTTCTTATGTAGATACTTGCCAAGTGAGTTGAAAGTCAAATTGTCCTTGTATTTCTTTTTGCATATATGTTTGTATGATAAATCTACATGCCTAAATTGGTGTTACTAGCTCTTACACTGAACAAATTAAACGAGAATCAGGAATAAAATCATTCCCTAACGGTGTCAAAAGTTCGATAACCTCGGCATGTCTTAAACCTAAAATCTTAACAAAAATATCCTGAAAACATACTTTTAAAATTAAGAATTGTAAGTATAAGTATATTTTTATTCAGTGTAAATACCAAAAGTCAATCTTTTGACATTAAAATTGCTCTTGTAATACTGTCTGCATATACTCGTATAATATAAGAGTCTGTCAAATTTGGTGCGTCTAGCTCTCAGCATATCTGCTATCGGTGCGCACGAAATCTGAATTCGGGAGCACAACAATAACAACTACAACAACATCGTTGGAAGCAGTCGCTGCTCTCGGAGCCACTGCGTGCCCACCACTGGACTAGGCTATGGATGCTGATCAAGAATACATGTATATACTACATTTATCGGTTACACACTTTGTACAAATCTAACATATGCTCAAACAGGGTATAAGAAAAAGAGGAAAACAAAAATATAAAAACAAAACAAAGTCCGGGCGTGCGGCCGGACGCACAATTAATTAAGTTGACGTTGGTAGCAGCAGCTTTGGCATTGGCATGTCCATTGCCATTGCAATCGTCTAAGAATCAATGTAATTAGTGGCTCGAAGAGTTGCCAGCTCCCAGCAGCTGCTGCAGGTGCGCTGTTGCACTGTTGCAGTCAGTTGAGAGCTTTGAAAAGCATTTCCTTTTGGTATCACTTATGATTAGGTGGCATGCCGGCAGTTAGCCAGGTCCGATCGACCAGACCAATACCAAGACCAAGATGAGAAGGCAGCATCATTTAATTACAGACGCAACGCATTTGGCCAACTGCAGTTCGCATCCGTTACCAACTTGGCCGAGTTAATTGAACGTAATTGCCAGCCACTTGAGAGCTAACAGCGCCCCAAGACACAAATGGAGCTAAAGCTGCAACTGCAACTGCCACTGCCACAGACTGTTGACTGTTGTCTGTTGACTGTTAGCTGAAGTTCGAGCCATGAGCTAGCAGAGTGTTAAAGCCTAATTGAAACTGTCAAGTGACAGGGATGGCAAGACCGTAACGAATGTGCTAAGCAAAAAGCAAAAAAAAAAACGAAGATAAATACATAGATACATATAAAGAAAATGAGGAATAGACAACTTAACCTGTCTATGGATATGATTATTGTTAATGATACGAAATGAGTCTCGAATCGCTTACAAACAGATTATAGATTAGACCATGTACACTGCAAGAAATTTTGAATCTGAACATTACAAAGAATCAATATACAAAATATAAACACAAAAGAGAAATTAGTTTTTCATTGAACTCTGCTCAATGTATCTATTTAATATGGTATATTCTATGTTACATTTTTGCAAAGTTTAGACAATAGACATTTTATATTTTCTAGTTTATACTAAGCTATTAGTTTATATTTAAATAATAAAAAAAATTTACGCTTCTTTTGTGGAATGAATGTATCCCCAATAAATCTTATATTTGTTTATTTTTAAACTGGTTCTAAGAAATTTAGGCACCTCTTATAAATTTAAAAAAAATCTTAGATAGGCTTTATATAAGCAAAACAATGTATGTTGTTTCATTTACTTTTTATTAGTTATAATCGAGTCAATTTACTAGATTTTCTACATAGACATATGAATATTTGTTGTTTAGTTTTAAAAATAATCAAAACCCTTGAATATATGCATGAACTGTTTTAAAAACAAGTATGTTAGTATTATAAAATTAAATTAAAAAAAAAAAAATTAAAAGAAAATGTTTAATTTTGGATTACAAAAATACAGTCGAACTTCCCTAACTCGAACTTCCCTAACTCGAAGTTTCTCTAACTCGAACAAAATCGAGTGGCAATAGCGTTTACTAGGCAAATTCCATACAATTCTACTTCCCTAACTCGAACTTCCCTAACTCGAATTTCTCCCTAACTCGAACAAAAATATTGGCCCGTACTTCTGTAAGTCGAATTTTTCGGGAAAATCTCCAATAAAGTTGAATTTTTTTTTCTTTTCTGCTTTATGCTTTTGTTAACGGATCGTTTGGATATGTAATATTGATGTACAATAACATATGGTGATGTAATATGATAAAATATAGCATCAACAATTTTTTAGGCTTGTGAAATTGCTATAGGAAAGATGCTCGAAATGTATTTCTTTGTTAGCGCACCAGCTCAATAATATTTATCATGGCACCAGCACGTGTATTAAATATTTTATTTCTTTAAGAAATTTGTAAACTTATTTGTTAAGAAATTGAAAAGTGGTCCAGTTTAAATGGAAAATTAATTATGTCATTTGTTTCGGGAAAATCTTCTGGATACAGCAAAAGAACGATAAAACCTATTTTTGAGAATATCGACAGGACTTGAACAAACTGAAATTTTTTTTGTTGAAAATAACAAGAAAAGTTTGCAATTTGAAATGTATTTATGAATGAATGAAATTGTAGTTTCATTTAAAAAACTAAAAAAAAACAAATTCCCTAACTCGAAGTCTCCCTAACTCGAACTTTTTTCGTGGATAATGGTGATTCGAGTTAGGGAAGTTCGACTGTATGTGCGAATTTTCTCTTTGACAAACTGTATTTTGCGCAGTGTAACGTTTAGACTGTATGACGGTGTAAACTGTAGAGCATAAAAAATACAGCTATTAACGATTTGTCGTTAACAATTAGAAGTAAACAGATAAAGGTAGTTGCTGTGTGGGAAAGAGACGAAGCGAGAAAAAGTGCGTGATAGAGAGAGGAGAAGAGAAAAGCCAATAGTGAATAAGTTGCAAGGAGAATAACTGATTGCACTTGAGTCAAACATTCTTGCAGTTGTTGTTATTATTGTTGTTGTTGTTGATGTTGTTGAACTGTGTCAACTGTTGTTTGGCCAACACTTGGTCGCTGTTTCCCATGTACAACATTGATAATAATAATAATAATAATGATGATTTTAATTTGCTTGTTTGAAGACGCACTCGATAAAGAGGAAACCGGCAACGAAAACAATGCATGTGGTTACCCACTTGACCAAATAAGCAACATACATGCATACATATGCACATATTGATACTTTTGACCACACACACACACACATACATACATCAAGGCTCAACATTACAGTTAATTACATTAGTCGAGCCGTATGAAAATTACGTACACATTTCCAGTTCGTGGGCCCATTAAATAACGGTTAACTGGCTGGCATCATTCTCACAATTAACAACAGCAACAACAACAACAAAGGACAATGTTCTCTTTTCTCTCTCAACATGTTGCGACGTCATTAATAACAGAGCAGCAACATCCAACATGGACGACACTGACCACATTGCACACACATACACACAAACACGCACAGCACTGCACTGCAATTTATACAAACACAAACACACGCACACCTATTTGCCTGGCTATTTACATAAGCGATTTTATGCTATGCCGCCTCAGAAAGCTTTCGGTATGGCCACTTTTGTATGCGCTACCATCATGCGGGCTGCCATCGTGTATAAAGCACATAGAGTGTGAGAAAGAGAGATATTTATCAACTGAGTCATGCAGTTTACTCTGTCGACTATAGTTACATACTTATATATGTATTAACCACAAATTGGCAGCTGTAATCATTGACCGTGTTGATCGCTAGTTACTCAAACCAATAATTACACACATACATTCATATTAACATACACTGCAAATGTACATAAATTGCTCTTAAGCGGCGCTTCCCCTTCTGACTCTCACTCACGGACAAAAGCTGTGCTTAAACTTTCGCTTATGCTCTCTTATCTCGCCCTCTCTCACACACAGGGCACTGTCGCAGTCGCAGTCGCAGTCGTCGTTTCGCGACGTCTCTGCACTGCTGTCCATTCATTTCTTCTACATAGCTGAGCACGAACCGTTTTATCAGCACGTTTACACCATATTTACTTCATTTTAATAAAATTTCATGCGATTTTAAACGTCGACGCGTCCCGTCTGCAAATGAAAAGCGCAGCAGCGGCATGCATGTGTGTGTGTATGAAAAATGCACAATTGCTCATTCAAATGGAAATTATTTACACATTGGACACTGATTTACTTCATGGCTCTGCAGAGCAGCAATAACAGCAACAACAACAGCAGCGGCAAGCTGGCGACTCACTGCCAATGGCATCCACTTGTCCGTGTGGATACAAATGCAAAGGTATGTGCATGTGCATTTGTATGCATGTTTGCATATGCCTGTGTGTGTGTGTGTGTTTTATGTCGGTTTATTAATATCCTTTCTACTTGGCTATGTTTTATGCGAAATTACTCAAGTGCAACCGACTGTTATTTACAATTTTTTTATATCTGTTTGTGCTGTGTTAAATTTTATTATTTTATTTAATTATCATATGCAAATTGTTTTTTGCCATTACCCGCCATTTTTTTTTTTATCTTTTTTATTAATTTAAATTCACAATTATTTACATTGACATTTTATCGAATTTTTTTTGTCCTGTTTATTTAAGCATAAAAGATAGGCGCGATTTGGCAACAGTCATCGGTATATTAAATATATATACATATATATTGATATCATTCATAGAGTCGCATATACCCCATTCATGTGCACAAACAATATACAATATGTATGTATACTTTTAACATTAAATACAGGGTATTCATGTTAAGCGCGAACAGCGGCTACAGTTTAACATTAGCATTTAACAGCAAGGCCAATTAACAGTGAGCATGCTCACTGTTAATTGGCATTTTTAATTAGTTTCCATACACGGGGCGACAATACTAATAATTTGAATGCAAAATAAATACATAATGTGAACTAACAAAAACAACAACACAAATTTCAACGGCTTAATGAAATCTAAACAAAACTGAGCAATGTGAATTGTTGAACAATTTAATTTTTAATTGCATTGAATGTGAATTAAGCTTATAGATTGTGTGCTGATAATTAATGAATGAACGTCAGGTATTGCTGCTGTTGTTGTTGTTACTGTTGTTGTTGTGATGCAAGACAAATATTTGTTAATGCATACATTCATACGAGTAAAAAGATCGCAGCACAATTAACAAAATGACGACAATCGTTAAACAAAATGACAATTAATTGAATATCATTTTTGAATTTCAAATGATGAAGAGAAAGAGGGCTTGACGCGGTTTACTATAACATTGTATAGTCGACTCTTTACATGCTCTAAATTTATGTATCTCAAGCGAGATACTTAATCCTTTGAGCCGCTCTTTTACGTCAATCAATGCTCTTAGCATTATCAAAGATCACTTGGTAACATTCTGTGATTTCTAGCGATAACAGAGCGTTAAGTCAACTACTTTACAGAGTATGTAAACGCCGACGTTAAGCTGGATGCGACAGCTGTTGTTGTTGTTGCTGCCTTCCAAACGACGCGACGCCTTTCATAACATTTGAGCTGTCGGTATTGTGCCGTCAGCTAAACGAAATAAATAAATAATTGGCAATAAAAATACAATTTGCACGATCATATAAGATTTTGTCGTGTAATTGGCTAACTAACTGAGCGAATACTGGCGAATTGACTAACTGACTGACTGACTGAAGAATTGAGTAGTGAATTTGCTGTTGATGTGTGTTAACATGCATTTGGCATTTTGTATTCTAAGCATTATTGTTTGCTTCTCGCGCTTTTTCTCTTTAGTTCTCTTAGTTCAGCTTATGTCGTTAATTAAATTTGATTTGCCTTTCGCGGCTCTTCAACTTCCGCTATCTGTGCCTATTTATTGCATGCATTTCTTCTCTTTCATTTTTTGCTCTTTATTTTTTTTTTGGTTTGTTGCCCGCTGCCCGTCGCCTGCTGTCTACTCCCCCCAATTCCATTTAATTTGCTGCCTTTATGCTTTTGTTCTGATATGCGGCTGAGCGACGTTCGCTTAATTGGCTGCCAATTTATTTTATTTGCGCGAAATTGCACCGCAAACAGCAACAGCAGCAGCAACAATAACAAAACAAAAAGCAAACCAAGCAAGCAACCAACAACAACAACAACAAATAAAAACTAGGCAACATGTTGCGCTCCCACACGCAGTTCCAATTGCAGTTGCAGTTGTTGCTGCTGCTGCTGTTGTTGCTAGGCTTCTGGCTGCCTGCCGGCTTGCCAATTAATACGCCGTTCTAATTTTTATGACATTATTAAGCAGCATCTCATGGCCATGATACTCGTAAGTTGCTCGGCTGGCGACATCTTCCCTGCCTTTTATGTGCAGTTTACAAACTTAATTGTCGCAACGTCGACGTCGACGACGACGATGGCACAGCATGTTGCATATGCGAGGTGTGGCACAAGAGCACATCAATTCATAGAGCTGGTCAAATAAATTGAATCACAATGCACTCTTAAATACCCCAATGCCAAATGACATTTAAGAGCAATGTGAAATCCAAGTGGAATCTATTAAGCGCAACATTGTTGCCATTTTGGCTATTTTATTGCTAGCAATTTTTTAAATTAGCATTGAGCATAATATACTCCATCGTAATGTGCACACTCGAAGAGTTGCAAAAGTTTACGTGCTACCCTCGCAGTCGCATTACCAGCAACATGAGCGGCAGCATCACCGTCAGCATTGGCAACATGTTGCTCTCATTTATGTGTGAAGCTGTGCTCTCTATACACGCCCAGTTCCTCCTCTTTGTCGTTTTCTTCGTCGTTCATCGTTCGTCGTTCTTTGTCTGCATTCCTTTGCAGCTTCATTAACAATGTTTGTTGTTGCTGTTGTTGCTGCCCTTTTTGCCACATGTCTTTTGTTGTGTTTTTGCTACTGTGCCACACACTCGGAAGAAGAAGCAGAAGACGACGACGACGACGACGACGACGACGAGGAGACGAAGGCCGCTCGCTTTTGCTGCAGGCCTTTCAGTTGCTTGTTGTTGTTGCATGTTTGCTTGTTTGTTGTTGTTGGCCACTTGCCACTTGTTGCGTCGACAGCGGCGCGACGTCTCTGCTGCTGCCGCTGCTGTTTTTATTAATAATTGGCTTCAATGAGTTCCATAATTGTTTTGCTTTTGGACTTTTAATGATCTCGTCGTCGTCGTCGTCGTCGTTGTTGTTGTTGTTTTCGTCGTTGTTGTTGTTTTCGTCTTCGTTGTCGACGTCGTTTCGCTTGTTATTGTTGCTCTTCTGCTGTTGTTGTTGTTGTTTTAGGCTGGCCAAGTGCTAGTCATCAGCTTTGCAGCCCTGTCAATGCCAGTGGACATTATGGCATTGTGTGGGGTGACACTGATGTTTGCAAATGCAGCAGACAACAACAATATACTTATAAACATAAAAACATACTCGTAAATACAAAAATAAATTTCAACTGAATTGAAATTGATTAAATTTTAAATTTTTTCTCTGTTTTATCTGTTACTTTTAAATATTATCCTGTTAGCCTATCCGATAGTTGGCAACACTCTTTAAATTCCTCCATCTTTGGATCGCCGCTCACTTTGTCGCCCATGGGCTCTCTTGGTGCTCTCTACGCAGCTGGCATGTCGTGTGCATTGACAAACGCCAAAAGCTTAAATATCAAGAGTAGACTCAGCAGCAACAACAAGAGCGATAGCGACAATAGCGACAGCAGAGCAGCAACAACAACAATTACATGTTGCTTTCTTGCTGTTGTTATTAGTATTTTGTACAAGCAATTAAACGACTGCTGCGCTGCTGCCTCCGCTCTCTTTGCTTGCATTCAATGGATTTCTTCTCGCTCTTACTCGCTTTCTTTGTTGAGCCTAGGCCGCTCTAGCGTCGCGTCGCTGCCTGGCGCGTTTTGTGGCGTGTTAATTAACTCAATTACGATTACTCGTCGGTCGGTGGACGGTGGACGTTGTTGGCTGCACTTTTTGATAATTATAATATTTATAGCCAGCCATGGCACAAGCAAAGGAAATTTTCTTTTGCCGTTTGCGTGTGTGTGCAATAAAAAAGCGACAGCGCGCTGGAAAAACTCTAATTAAAGCAACGACAACGACAGCAACAACAACAGCAACAATAAGTGTGGCCATTTAATTTTATGACATTATCATGTGCAGTTATGTATATACACATACATACATACATGCATACATATCATTGTAAATGTGTGCGTGTGTGTGTGACTGTGTTTAATGGCATTGCGTGTTGGCAAAGGGTTGCCAGCTTGCTGCACTTAATTGCAGCCAAAGTCGCAACTCTTTGTGCTGCAAGGCGCTTGATCTTGTGGCGCGCTTGGCAGCTTAGCCTCGTAAATGGCATTAAAAAATTATATGGCTCAGCTCGAAAATTTATGGCCAAATTTTGTGGGTGAGGGTGTGTGAAAATATTTGAAATCAACCCTAGCCACCCAAATCCGCCCCCTTCAGCAACAGCACGAAATGCGTCAAGGGTTGCGACTTGATTTAATTACGCAAACGTTTTGCATGTGAGCAGCGACAGCGACAGAGGCAGCATTAAGGGAGAGTCAGGTTCATGGAGATGAAGAGCTGAAGAGAGAGAGATAACTGCAAATCTGTGCATGTGTGACTACCAAAATAAGAGGAATTAACAAACATAATTTGTCAAGCACAAAAGCTGAGCTCATTCCATTCCATTCCACAAGCATTCCATCCACAAATCACTCTTCACTTTCCACACACTGGCGCTCGCTCTCTTCGTCTGGACTCTCAAATGTCATTTACAATCTGCTCGACTCATCAACGTCAACATCAACATCAGCATCAACTGGAACAACAACAACAACTAAGTCGCTGCTGCTGCTGCTGCTGCTGCCGCTGTCGACGTCTGCGTCTCAGGCAACGCTTTAAGTTGTCATGTTTTTGACAGTTTGTTTGCTAAATTGTTTTGTAACATGATTCAGACATAATGTTTTTATGTGCTGTTGTTGTTGTTGTTGTTTTTACAACAATAGAACGAAACAGTTGACAACAACAAAAACATGCAACGCTGCGAAGCGTGCAACATGTTGTCCATTAGCAAAAAAGCAACAAAGTAGACAGAATGGGGGAGTTGGAAGGGGGGAGGGGGGGGGGAGTCTACTAGATTCACTAATGTGTTATGCATATGGCAAGCGTATAGAGTTGCCAACGATGCTAAAAGGGTTGCCAACAACAATACATTACAGTGGAATTTAATTATGGAAAATGAATTCTAAATTATGATTCATGACTAAAGAAAAATTAAGAATCATTTTTAAAAGAATTGCCAATTGCTGTATGGTCAGTTTAAGCCCGGCTTAATTGAATGCAACCTCAGCAATCGGAGGCAACCAGTTGTTGCAACATCGTTTGCTTTTATTTTTTCTTTTACATTATTTTTTTCTATTGACAAATTGAAAAACCAATTGCAACTAATCCAATAGCCGAACCTCGATTCGAGAGGGGTAAGGAAGGGGGGAAGGGAGTGAAGCGGAGAGTGGCAGCTTCAATTCATCGGTTGCAAGTTGCCATGCGGCGGTCCAAACTCATTTCCTCCACAAATTTGCGGCAACTTCCGCTCAGTTGCCGCCACTGACAGCAATTGCTAATTTGCAATGCAAGCGACGCTGCCACATGCCCCTGCCCCTGCCCCCTTGCCACAGCATGACTCTAAATGCTTGGCGCATAATATATATATTTTTTTTTGTTCGTTTTTCTCATCATCATCGTCATCATCATCATCGTTGTCCTCGTCTTCGACTTCGTCTTCGTTTTCGCGTTTCGTCTTCTTGACATTTTCGTTTGTTGCTCTGCCAAATGCGAAAAAGTGGCAATTAATTTTGTCAGTGTTGCATTTAATGGGCCCACCTCAAGGGTCTATGTGGCGATATGCACAGTGGGGCAAAAGCAAGGGGGCAATGGTGAGGGTACCTTGGGGCACCACTTGGTATTCCTCTAATTTGCAATCTTGTGCTCGTTGTCGATATTTAATTAATTTTAATTGAACTTATCAGTAAATATGACTAATCTGAGTAATTTACACAATTAACACACACACACACACACACACACACACTAAACAAACAACAAACGGGCAACAAGTGCCTCCTGCTATCATCAAATTTATTGCCAGAGCTGTGAACACAAATTTATAAAACATCTCATAAAAACATAAAAAGAAAAGAAATACAAAAAATAAACCGGCACCTGGTTTCATTATCAACAACAACGCATTATAAACGTCACGGGCTAAACGCCCCAAATCAAGAGCAACAACAGCAACAACAACAATTAGAACTGAACTGAAGTACGCCCCCCAAAGTAATGATACGCCTAGATCCAAGAATACTTGGGAAACACACATACTACACTAATTATGTAGGAAACGAAATGATATCAAAGAGAAACCGCCTTAAAATGAACCAGTTCAGTTGATTTGATAGTCGAAACTAAAGTCGGAAATAAATAAATGGCTATTTTGGGTGTTGTCGATAAATACCCTGTAAGTGTCACACGAAATCAGCTAAAGCGACCTCCTCAAAAAACTAATGAGCAAATGCGATATGCATAAAATTAGTTAAAAAAGTGTTAATAGCGAATATGCAAGATAATATAACAATACAGTTTATCATATTTAAATAGGAAAATTTCTGTAACTCTGCCCCAAATATCCTGAAATATTCAGAGCCTTTAGATGTTGCCTAAATTGCTTCATTAATTAGTTAAAAAATGTTAAAAACATCAATATCATATAATATTCTATCTTATTTTAATATGGAAATTTCTATAAATCTGTCCGAAATATTCAGAACTTATAGATGTTTCCTAATTGCTTTATTAATCTGTAATAAAAGTGTTAATATCATGTAATTCAATATTTAATCATATTTAAATTTGATAATTTCAGTATATCTGCCCCATATACCATGAAAGATTCAGAACAGATAGATGCCGCCTAAATTACTTCATTAATTAGTTAAAAATTGTTTATACATCGTATCATATAATATTTTATCATATTTAAATTAGATATTTTCTGTAACTCTGCCCCAAATATCCTGAAATATTCAGAGCTCATTGATGTTGCTTAAACTGCTTTATTAATTCAATTATTTCCCGTTTTCTGAACCATTTTAAAAGCATATTAGGTACAAACTAGTAATTGTGAGACAAGAACCTGCCTACACATTTTATGGATGCAGGGTATTAAGGCATTAAGCCCCTGATGTCGTTCCACCAACTCGTAATACTCGAAGTGACAACACAAAAAGAGCAAAGAACAAAAACAAAAATAAATATTGTATAAAAAATAAACTAAGTAAAGGCAATTTTTTTTAAGCCTGTAGAAACCCACGCTGACAAGTTGGTAATAATTTGCGGCTTAATTAGCCTTAAAATATGCACAAGGTTCATTTGTTGGCTGATTAAAATGCCTGCTGGTATTATAGTATAGTATGTATATAAGTAATATTGTTATTGCTGTTTTATTATTGTTGTTGTTGGTTTTATGACATTGCTTTGGCATAATAAACCGAAAAAGCTCCACTGACAAGATAGAAAATGTCACAAGTTCTACAGTTATTCAATTGCGCGCTGTTCTATGTGATTCTCAATGTGCTAGCGCCTCTCTATACGATTCTCTTGGCGCTTAACTTAAAGATCGTAGTAATCGTACACATGTAAAGTGTAAATTTATTATTATTATTATTTTTTATTTTAATAATAATACATTTTATTATCATCATTATTTGTTTATTGACTTTTAACATATTTTATTGGAGTATTAATTATCTTACTTGCTTTGAATTTTTGTTTTTGGCAGCGTTTGGCCCTTTAGAAACTTACCTAGAAAGATAAAAGATAAATACAGTATGTTAGTTATTATTGTATTAAAATTGAAGGGAATAAAATGCTGGAAATTGTTAACTTTTATAAGTTTTAAAATAAAAATTGCAAATTAACAATTATTTTCAAATTCATATTTTAAAGTTACGAAATAATAATTACTTTCAATTTTTATTTAAAAAGTCAAAGCTCATTTTTAATAAAAAGTTTTGAAAAAACATTTTTAATTCAAAATTGGGGTTTAATGAGTATTTCTTATTTAAAAAAAAATAATAATAATAAGAGTTATTTTTGACTTTATTTTAAACGTTACAAATAAGAGTTATTCCGTAACTTTTTTTTTTTTTAAATAAAAAAAAAAAGTTAAAGTGAATATCTTTTGAACCAAGTAGTGTATTACCAAAATTAAAAAATATTCTTGATCTATTGTATGATTTGATGATGATTTTTTTTAGTTGAAATTAGCATTCATAACTCTTATTTGCAGTCCCTGATAAAATGTTTATTTCTCAATTTGAAGTACAACTAATTACTTAGGCAATTCTTTTACCTTTTAATTTGCCATTCATTCAACTGTCAACTGGATGTCAGTTCTACAAATCATTTTTGACACATCCATCAACAAGGCATAGAGTGGATTTCCTTATGTACATGAGTAATTACATAATTACATACATACAGTTGCGGTCAAAAAAATAGTAGTGCGCGCATTGAATTTACAAAAACTTAAAATTTAATGACTTTTCATTTATCCAAATTTTTTATATAATTTTTTTAAGATACGTTAATGTATTGTTAATCTATCTGAGAAATCAAAGATAGTGAACCGTTATTATTTTTCGACTTAGGAATTTTTTTCTTGCAATAGGCTGAAAAATGGGCGGTCAAAATAATAGTAGTGATGAACATATTCAAAAATTTTAATGATGAAAACGATCCAAAACCCCCTTTTTTTATTTAAAAGGTTAGATATGTGAAATGCACTTAATAATTAACAAATTTAGTAATTTGTTGTGAAGCCTTTATCTTGAATTACCGCCTTACAAAGACGGATCATGGCTTTTACATCGTTCTGTTTGTATTGAGCTCCAGGCGCTCCTAGCGATCTTCCAAAGATGAATATTATTTGTTGGTTGATGCTTGGCAATATCCTTCTTCATATCGGACCACAAATTTTCAATGGGATTCAGATCGGGGGACCGTGGTGACCACTTCACTACATTAACTTTTTTCTATGCGAACCATTCTTTCGAAGATTTGCTGATATGCCTTGGGGCTATGTCCTGTTGGAACCTCCAAATTATCGGCATATCATCTGAAAAATACGGTAGCATAGTGTCCTGCAGAATTTTCACTTGTTCGTGCCTTTCCATTATGGTTATGATCCATTATATGGGTTGGACCCAATAATGTGAAAATGCGCCCAGGTTATAATTCTCATACTACAATGTTTGATAGTCCTGCAGGTGAATCTGGGCTGATATTCGGACTTTAACGGATACCTTACATGTTGTCGAGATCCTCGACCAGTAATAAAAATAATTTTGGACACATCCGACCACTAGAGGTTTCTTTATTTCTCTAGGGTCAATTCAGATGATCCTTAGCAAATCGAAATCGCTTTTGTGCAGGTAGTTTTTTCAATAACGGAATTTTTCACGGGCTTCTTTCTGCCAGATTATTATTTCGCAAACATCTAAGAATGTTTTACACACTTTGGTCCATACCAAAGTCCTTTTTTTTAAGTGCTGCAGGAGCAAAAGGGTCGCGTTTCAAAAACCTCACTACTTATGTCACTCGTCTTTTGGACATGGATCGAGGTCTTCCACATTTATCCTATTTTGGCGACTACTTAATGGCGTTTCTGATTATGGTTGGCAATCATCTAATCAAATTTTTCCACTTCCTTAATCGTTATCCTTTTAGAAATAAATTTTTTATAGGAGCACGCTTTTCTGGAGTGCAATGCTTGCCACGCCCCATTGTAACAACTCTAAGCAAAATATTTTTTATACAATTTATAGAAAATTATCAAATAACAATTTTAAATATCAAATCAAGTGCCTTTCCTGCTTAATATCCTTTTTTTCCACTTTTAATGCATTCACTACTATTATTTTGACCGCCCATTTTTCAGACTATTACAAGAAAAAAATTCCTAAGTCGAAAAATAATAACTGTTCACTATCTTTGATTTCTCAGATGGATTTACAATATAATAACGTATCTTAAAAAAATTAAATAAAAAATTTGGATAAATTAAAAGTCTTTAAATTTTGAGCTTTTGTAAGTTCATTGCAGGCACTACTATTTTTTTGACCGCAGCTGTATGTACATACTTATGTTTAAATGTATAATTCACAATCATTTAGTTCGATTGGCTCACTGCCAAGTGCAACGAGTAAAATTCATTCACACTCGTTCATTCACAAGCAGATAAAAATACACACACACACACGCACACACATACGGCTCACAATCAATCAATCAAAAATGTCGCCCAAAATGAATCTCAGCAATTATCTATACACACACATTCATTCATATGCATGTACTAAGCCCAAAGTCAGCTGTCACTCCGCATGCTCTCTCTCTGTCCCCTCTCGCACTCTCTTGCTCTCAACAAGCTAAAAATAGCCAAGTTTATTAATTTTAAGACAAGTACCAGCAACGCCACAACAACAACAACAACAACAATTATATTAAAAGCGCACACAACGAAGATAATTGAAAATAAACGCAATTGACCGAAATACATATGTAAAAATTTCTGAGTACGAAACGTAACTTGTCGCCGGCAGCGCTGCTAATGCTGACGCTGACGTTGACGCCAACTGCACACCGGCTAATTGGCATGCTGCTGGCATATGTGTATGTCATGTACATATGTATGTATTTGTGTATTTGTGTGTAGCAAAGCTCGATCTCTCGCTCGCCATATACTTCCCTCTCATTCTGTCGTAATCGTTTTGCGTTTGCGCGCATTGCCATTTAAATTATCCGTTTATTTCAAATGTCGCGTCGCTGCCGAAGCCAATCATAAACGACAGGCATTACAGCTATGACAGAAGCTTTGAAGCTTTTAGCATGGAATATGGAACATTAAGTGCAGCTAGATAACTATGCGAGAGTATTAAACGCAGTGTTTTGTGCTGCAAAATAAAGTATCAAAAAATAAAAAAAAGAGCATGCAAGCTTCGATGTGATTTTTATACTAAGTTTTAAAGCATTGGATGTATTATTTGTAATTAATAATCGAGTACTGTATAATGCTGCTGTTGTTGGGCGCTTAGCATTTTGATTACTTATGCAAGTCGAGTCGAGGCACATTTACATTTAACAAGGCAATAGCAAAATTTTATTAGTTATAAATCAATTACGAAGCGAACGCAACAAACCGAAGCAATTTCAATTAAAATAAATAAATAAAAGAATCGTGATTGCCCACTGAAAGTCAGCGAGAAAACGAGCGACGGGGCGAGAGAGAGAGAGAGAGAGAGGAAGAACAAATGTTGAAAAATATCAACACTAATTAGTTTGTTATTCTATTTAAATTAGGGTGGCCCAGGGGAGGAGGGGAGCGGCAAGGCGACCTCTAGTGACGTTTGTTCAATTTATGAGAGCGCAAAATGTCTCAGCTCAGCGAAACTAATCGACAAAAAATAAATAAATACAATTTACAATTATAAATACACACAATAAGTAATAATAAAAAAATATATATATTTAAAAAGAAAAACAGCAATAAAAACAAGGAAAGCAATTCAATAATTTAATTGTGCGCTTTGCGCTTTAATTGCTTTTGCTGGCAACAACAATTATTAATTAACAATTAATGCACTTGGCGCAGCGCACATACAACAACAACAAAAAAGAAAAACCAAGAAAAGAAAATGAAAATGAAAAGAAAGCAAAGCAAAACAAGCGACTAAGAAAAAGGCGTTAATTAAAAAAATATATATATTAAAAGTCGGCAACGGCAGCAACGATTGCCGCAAATTTAATTAAAATATACTTATATATATGTATGTATATTATAATATAATGACAATAATAATAAGCTACGGTTTACGGGGCGTATGAGTAGCGTGCAAGATCTATTTAACACAAATGTTAATTAACAGTTGTTTACAGACTTAACAGTAAGAGCAACAGAAATCGCTTGTCAACTGTTAGCTTGAAAGCGTAGAAGTATGTTAATAAGAGCTGTTATGAGACATGTTAAAATCGTAAAAATTAAAAATAAATGCCAGTTTTTAGGTTTTTTTGTTAAATCTAATGTAAAATTAATAAAAATAAATAGCTATTAAATTTCAATTCTTATAATTAAAAATTGTCATGATCTTGGAAAGCTTTAAATTGCATTTATTTAATTGAGTAAACCTGAAAATAGAAAACCTTTAGTAGGTTCTCAGTGTCATTGTGACATTACACACACACAAACACACACACACACCTTTATGACTTGCACTGGGTGCGTCAAATGATCTGCAGTATGGGCCGTAATTAGCATTACTTGTCACTTGAAATGGTTAAAAACTGTTTTGTCTCTGTCCTGTTCTGTTGTTGCCTCAAGATCGGCCCAAAGGCAATGCTAATTAGAGGCAAGTTGCGACAACAACAAAATTAAATAGAATAAACTACAAACACTACAACTAAGAAGAAGAAGAAAAGTCTTAACGCCCACGCGTCGCACTTTTCTTTCTTGTTTCTGAATTAAAAAGTCTGTGGGCTTCATTTCAGATTTTTTCCTTTTAGCCATTGGGGGTTTTTTCGGCTTGGCATTTCTCAGTTTTTGATGTCTGGGTCTCTATGGGGTCTATGGCTATGTTAGTGTGTGTGTGTGTGTGTATGTGTGTTTTGCCAATGGCATGGCCATAAATCTAAAGCAGTCGCCTTCTGGTTGAAGCTGCCTCGTTGGGTGTCGCTCGCGTTGTGTTCACTCATTAAGACGTGCCCCTGTTGCAAGTTGCAAGTTTGCAAGTTGCACGTTGCACGTTGCAAAACAAGAGCCGGCAATTCTCTTTCGGATCTTTCTGCAGTTCTACAGCTGCCTCTTCCCTTCGTTATTTGCTTTGCTTTGCTTTGCTCTGCTTTACTTTGCTTTTTCTTTTCTTTTATTTCATTTTTTCATAACATAATTAACGAAAATTGAAACA
The DNA here is from genome assembly GCA_037043495.1 of Drosophila recens. NCBI lineage: Eukaryota > Metazoa > Arthropoda > Insecta > Diptera > Drosophilidae > Drosophila > Drosophila recens. Next base: position 45,442 of record JBAMBJ010002723.1, on the reverse strand, counting down.
AGCGCAGTGGCTGCAGTTGCCTCTCCATTGTTGTTGTTGTTGTTGTTGTTGTTGTTATTGCTGTTGCTTAGCCGGCCGCCCAGTTGGGGATTTGTTGGCCATTGTCGCAGTTGCAGTTGCAATTCCCCTTCCTCTCTCCCTCTCTCTCTCATCGGCTCCTCTGCTACTGAGTGGCCTGCCTGCCTAGTTGCTGTGTGTCACTGCAGGAATTTTAATGATGACTACTTTTAGACATACACGCCTCTCCATTGCACTTCCCTCTATTCCTCTCCCCGCTCCCTCCCTCCCTCTCTCTCTCTCTCTCTCTCTGCTCATTGCTCTTGCCTGCTTCTAAAATGAAATGTTTTTGCGTTTAGTCACACTGTGCAAGCAGTTTTTAGAACAACTATCGGTATTTGTTCTATTCGTACACTCGATAGTTTCGATAGTTTGATAAACTTTTACAAATAATTTAGTTTTAAACTTTTAAGTTCGTATGTATTCGCCATGTTCACTTTGACTATCACCTCCATGGCCACATTAATTGCCCTTATGCATTATCCATTGCATTTGTTTCACATTTCAAATGCCATCATGCTAAAATGTTATTTTACATTTTATTTTTATATTAATCTCTAAAGTTTTCTGTAGACAACGTACTTGAAAACTGTCCTCCATGGTCAGTTCAATTGGTTATTGAGCTTTTTGTTCTTATTTATTTAACTCATTTTAAATTTATTTAAATTGGCAACTATCTCTAACCAATCTAAATTTTTTTCTATGTTCATTTTTTAAAATGTTAAAAAAATGATTTAGATTTAAAAATATATACTATTTTTTATTTATATTTCTTCTTATTATTGTGTTAGATTTAAGCTTATTTTTAATTCTTCTCTTTTAATATTTATTTTTTTTTAATTTTGATGTTTTATTTTTCAAATCTTGTTTTAAACAGTAACATTTTGACAACATTGTATATTTTCTGATAATTTCAAAGATCATTTCTGCCTGTTGCTGCCTTTTTAAATTGAATTTACACATGTTATGGGTTATATTTTTTTGTCTGCTGTCTGGAATTACATGTTGTGCAGTGTAATGATGAAAATGTGTTAATACGTTGGAAGCTCTTTCTTATCCAGACCCCAAGACGACGACGACGACGACGACGACGATGCATCGCAACGAAGGCGACGATCACTTCAGTTTACAACTCAGTTTGCGGCGCGCAAATATTGACTTAATTGTAGTAATGATGCATGTAGAGTGCTATCTTAGTTTTTGTTGTTGTTGTTGCTGTACGTGTGGCTACAATAAATGCTAATGACTGCACTAAATGGCCCATTTGCGTTGCATTGTTTGTTGGCTTTTGGCATTCATTCATTGCAATTATCGAGTCAAGTCGAGTTGAGTTGAGTTAAGTCCGAGTTTAGTTTTAGTCTTAGTTGCACTCTTAACGCAATTCTCGCAGCCGGCAGACAGTTGCCAGTTGCGCGAGTTGTAATTAAAAAAAATAAATACAAAATACAAAAAAGAAAAAAAAAAAACAGTCAAGACTGTCGACTGTACGCCTGGCTAATTGGCAACTGGGTGCCCAAGTCGATGGCAGTTAGTTGCCAATCCATGGCCTGCATCGATAATTGGCAAAACATATAGGCCAACTTGGGGAAAAAGGCGGCAACCGGAGATGGTCGAGAGAAGTGGGGGAGGTTGAGGGGGAAGCAGTGGCAACCGGAGCTGCTGCGAGCCCAAAGTTATCTCGTCAATGTGATGAGCCGTTGATGATGATCCATAAACAGATCCCATGAGCATTCATCAGCACCAAATCATAGCAAAAGTCATAACCAGTTGACAGCCAACCAGAGCGTGCTATCACGACTAGCGGTTACCCTGTAGGACTTTTCTGCTTAAAATTAATTCGAAAAAAGAAGTAAATACCAAAACGTTTGCTTGAAATATTGGATATGATTTCAATATCAGAGAAAAAGAAGTATAAAGTTTTGAAGCAATTACCATGTAAATTTTGCATTTATCAAGCGAATTTTATAAACTTATTAATATTAAGTTGAAGACATTACATATATCAAAATTAAAAAGTACATTGAAATATATGAATCATTCAACACTTTGCCTGAAATCCGCCCGAATATGCTTCGTTAATCTTAATAGCATATAATCATAATAAAGGTTATCAGGGGTGCGACAGAAATCGCGGCGTTTTAGCGTTTAGCGTTTTCAATAACTTTTTTGAACATGTCTGCTAAGGGTTGACATGTTTTCAGATTAAATTGTCCAAGGGTTTGGTTAGCAACTTTTTTTTTAGTTATTCCAGAACAATAAGATTTTAATTTTTTCCGTTTTAATTTATATAGTTTAATTTATTTATATAATAATTGATTTTATTGAGCTGAAAAAAATGTTAAAGTATTTGGCGCGAGAAAATAAATTTTACTCGACAACTCTAGGAATTTCATGCCATTAGTCTGGCAACTCTTCGTGAAAAATGTTTACACAAATTGCACAATAAGTTAAGGGTTTTTTTAAGTAAATCTTGATTTACTTCAAAAGACCTATTTTTTAATGCTTAATTTAAAGATTTCTGTGGCACCCCTGTATATGGAATTTCCACTTAATTCAGACTTATCTAAAAACTGTCCGCCCCAGAAAACCCCTCTAAATATAGACGAATAAAAGTTCAGTGAAGATTGTTGAATACTATGACAGGGCTAAAAGCAAGACTTTTAACATTTAGTTGGGTATTTTTATATATGGGGTACAATTCAGTGGGTTTATGGCTAAGCAAATGATAAGGATCCCATCGAAATATGCTCCATCATGATGGCCAATAAGTCTATAGGAAAAACACACAATGTATACTCCCATTCAATTGAACAATTCAGGAATTTCAACTGATTAGTAATCGAAGCATTTTACAAGCTAGATTGATGTCATTTGTGTATGTCGTTTTTTTACTTATTCATTCTTTCTTTCAGCTTTTATCGTTAGGCAATGACTTAAGTGTAAATCTATGTAATCAAAGCAACAACAACAACTAAACAACAACTGAAAAACATGCAACGCAATCAACGTTGAGTCAGTTTGCCATTCACTTGTCTCTCCAATTTAAATATTATTAGTTTTTATTGTAAAACGACAATTTAATAGATTTCCTATTCAACATATAAAGCATTTTAAAATATATATTGAGTCTAGCTCTATCTTGAAACGTGCTGATGATTGCAATATTTTCAAATGATAACAAATCAATCATAAAACTAAATCGATTTTAGTTGTATACTTATGTATATTCGCATTGAGCTCATCAATTGTTGCATATTAGGGTCAAGGGTACAACAGCTGTTCTATAGCTCTATATATAGTCTGGTAGATCATCTTCGTCGTCATCATCATTATCGTAAATAGTATATATAGACGACCCTTTAAATTGCAGTATTTGATAATACGCTTGATAGCTGTTGATTGTGACAATGTCATGACATATGAGCGTCAGGCTAAGTTGGCTTAATTAGAACGCATAACAGTTTAATATCATGACTGACAGTGTTGAGAAATTCTTTATATTTTTGAAGAAATACAAGAACTAAATATGAATGATGCTCACTTGTTTCTATGCTCAACTCTTTAATACTTTAAAATACTTTTTAAATTCACAAATCAATTTAACTTTACTTAAACAATTTTTTATGTACAATTTTCGTTTGTTTTTCGTGCCTAAAATTCGCAGAATTGTTCGTTTGATAGCATATCGTTAGCGACAAATTTGTGCGGTGGATGTAAAATTTAGTTGTCGATTCTAAAAGTTTAATGACTGGCAACATTGTCGCGCATTTAAATAGGTTTAATTAAAATACATAAACATTGTTGCTATAGCCATTGTTATTGTTGTTGTGGTTGTGGTTGCTGTTGTTATTGTTACTGTTGGCAACAACAGCTGCCATTGTTTTTGTGTTGCTGCTGTTGTTGTTATTGTTGCTGTTGTTGCTGTGGCTAATGCAATATTGTTCAGCTGCCAAAGCCCAGAAATGGTCCAATTAAAATGATCGCCAACGTGTTGGGCCGCCGCCTTCGACGGACCAAGAAATCAGCTACCAAATGATAGATTAAACTAAATATACCCTGTATGCAAAGCATTAAGCGGGTAGCTCGTTTGCCTATAAACATTAATTTGATCTCAATTAATCTATCTTATTTGGTTGTTTATTTATACTCTTTTAAAAGGTATTTTAACTCTAAAAAGTAACTATAAAAAGTAAAGCTTAAGCAACTTCTTATTTACAGATCAAATAAGAAATTCACACAGATTAAAAAAGTCTATATTAGAGCTGCCATAAGAACGATAGTTGGAAACTAACCGCTTTATAAGAAAAACCATTTTTGAATTTACAGTATTTCCAATCAAGCTAAAAAAAACGCAACTTCTCAAGATCTATATTAAATTTTGTAATATTATCTATCTTATATTTGATATAGAAAACAAACCCTTGAAAACTCAGTTTTCAGTTAGAAAAAACGTTTTTATTGAAAACTTATTTCTTATAAAAATTCCTCAACGCACTTAAAAAATTAAAAAAAATAGGCTTGAAATTCAAGTTTTTGTTTATTATTGCTGTCTGCAGGATGTTAGATATTTGTGCATTTAAATATTGTTGATTGTAACACTTGTAGCTTGTTGTTGTTATTGTTGTTTCTGTCGGGTTGTTGTTGCTTAATTAATGCAATCAAATTTGAGAGCAACCGTCGGCGCGTTAAACAATTTGTGCCAATTGTTGTTGCTATTGTTGCTAATTTTGCTATTGTTATTATTATTTGGATTGTTGTTGTTGTGGCAGTTGCAGTTGCATAAAATAAAATTGAATTACGCGCTTGGCTAAATACATTTTCACTAAATTTCTGTTGGCGATGCATAACAAATAATTTATTTTTTTTATGTTGTCTTTTTACATATTTCACTTAGTTAAGAAATACACACCCAACAAACAACGACAACAACAGCAACATCTAAGCAATTGCAGCCACCTACAATAATAATTATAGCAACAACAACAGCAACAGCAACAACAAAGTTGCTGCAACATTGTGACGATGCGCCTGTTGCAGTTGTTATTGTTATAGTTGCCGCTGTTGTTGTTGTTGTTACTGTTGCTGTTGCAGTTATGCTAATGCGTGTAAAAAACCAATTAAAATTGCTGACTTTTTAACTGGCAGCAGTTGCCCCTTTCCATGCAACTTGGGCAAATGTAATGCAATTTATTTGCATTTCATTTCATTCCGTTTCGTTTCGTTCGTTTCGTTTATTTTAAGCGCAATTAATGCAGCTAATAAACAATTTTAACCCCTTAAGTTATAAAAGTTGTTTAGATGCTCTAACAATTAGCTTTCTATATATATACATATATATTTATATTATAAATTTAGCTAAACTTCATTGTTTTGTTTAAAGTTACGTTATTTTTTATTTGTCTCGTTTTTATAATGAAGAATTTGATTTTCTTTTGTCACAGTTGTCAATACACTTTTACTTGGTAGAATATTTAAAATCTGAATTCTATGCACTTTATTGAATTGCTTGCCATTCAGATCAAATATTTGTATATATTTCTTATCACTTTTAAACCATTCATTTAAATAAATAAATTAAAATATTCATTTCCATCTTTATAACAAATTTCATGTCCTAGATCAGCGGTGGGCACGAAATCTGAATTCGGGAGCAGCCGCTAGCTCCCGGAGCCCATGCGTGCCCACCGCTGCTCTAGATTAACCGTAAGCTGAGTAACTACAGTCTGTCTTCCTTTATAGGCGCATTTACTGTAGTTAGTTTTACTTTAGAAGCATTTTAAGTCATCACATATTTGGTTAGCAAAGTGCAATAATACTTCCCAGCACTACATATTTAATTTGATCACTTTTCACATAATTTTCAGTGATAACTCTCTTAAATAAAGCTACAGATTTAATGATCTTAACTTGGATGTCACATTCATGACCAAATTGAATGAAATACCAAATTTCATTGTGCTGGCTGCACTGTAAGCCAAGTTATGTTATGATGGTCGCATTGCACTTCACCAATATATGTATGTAGACCGTCAACTTGATAAAAAAAACACTATGTAGCCTTTGGCATTTGTGAGTGTATAAAAAAGCTACAACAAGTAGGCTGCAGGTAGGCAGTTAGTCGACGTCGACGTCGTAGTCGTCGTCAACGCCACCGCATTGTTTTCTCAATTATGGAAAGTCAATTAATTCTAATGAGTATGTGTTGTGTTGTGTTGTGTGTGTGTAAGTGTTTGTGTGTGTTGTGTGTGTAAGTTGCATGTAATTTCCATTTTTTGCGCGCTTTGGCAACTTAATTTAATGCGTTGTAACAACAACAGCAGCAGCAACAGCAATAACAACAACACGGCAACCGCAACAAATGCAACAACAACTGCAGTAACAACAACAACAAGCAACAATTGCATCCGCATTGCGTGGCTTCGTTTGTGATGTTTTTTTTTTCTTTTGCCTTCGCATTTTTTTTTCTTTTTTTTTGCATAATTGCCTTTTGGCTTTATAATTATTGTTGCATACGCTTTTAATTCGTTAATTAATTACGTTGCACTTTTGCAGTTGTTGTTGTTGTTTTTGTTGCTGCAGCTGCAGCTGTTGTTGTTGTTTTAATTGTTTGTTCCTTTATTGCGCATACGCAGCGTTGCCAACCCAACACTGTTACCTAACAGCATTTTAACAGTTGTTAAATACGATAACGATTTCTAATGCATTTTTTAGTTTTTTTGTTCGCAAACATTTAATACTGAAAATGCGTATCGATAACAAGTTCATTGATCTTTTGATAAAGAATAGATTTGAAAACAATAATAATAAGCAAACAACTTTTGGCAATGTTTAAATGTTTATTATTACATGTTTATTATGTTTTTTAAGTAAAAAATTTACAAAAATTGTTTAAAAGCTCATACGAATTTAAAGAAATCGAATGTGAAATTGCTCGGCACTGTACAAAATGCTGTGAGTGTCAGATGGAAAACAACAAAAAAGGCTTAAAATGATATTCATTTCAATACAAGAAATATTTGAATGGATTAATCTATTAAAAAAATGACAAAATTATGTAATTGTCAAATTAAATATCCATCCAAAACTGCACTAAAATAATGGAAATTTTAAAACAAGTAATATTTGAAATTTATAATCTTTTAAAATATTGAGCAAACATACAAATGATCAACTAACTAAGACAAGTCTCACACCAACTGGTTGTGTGTGTGTATGTTGTGTGTGTGTGTGTTAATGGTAATAAATCGAAGCATAGTCCAGGCGCGTATCGCATCGGCGTGTTGAATTTATGAACATGAACATATAGGCAATGTCGCATTGGACGCATTGTGGAATTTTAACAAGTTGCAATAACAACAAAGCAGTGCTAATTCCCCAAAGGCAACAGCAACAGCAACAACAATAAGCATCACATTAACAATTTAAATACAACAAGAAACAAAATATTAATGAGAAAGACACAGCACACAAACAAACATTGAGAGAGTAAATACCATACAAAAAAAAGTACAACTAAAAACTGAGGAAAAAACTAAAAACAAAATCAAAGAAGGTACAACAACAACAACAAAAAAAAACAAAACAAAACCTCTCGAATCGCGGACATGCAACAAAATTTGCACTTTTGCAGGCAGCATACCAAGAACCCGCTTTGGAGCTCAAAACAAAACTAAAAAACGAAAAAAAAAAAATTAAAAAAGCTGGAAAAAAATAAGGGAAAAGAGGAAGAACTCGATCCCGAGTGCCGTCGCCGCCTGACTTCACTGGCAGATCTTCTCTCCTGGAACTGTGGTGGCAACCTCTGGAGTTCCTTTTGGCTTGGTGCTGCCTCAGAATCCCCGAGAGCTCATTAAAAAATACCAAAATCTTTGTACTGAAAATGTGACAAAATTTTTAAATCACCTTCACTCAGCGACGTCGCTCTTGGACTCGAATCGACTTGAATCTTGGACTGGACAGTGTGGCAAGCGTTTAGCAGCGCACACTGGTGCCAAGCATCAATTAAGCAATGTTCAAAATTTAACGATTGTGAAATCAAATTAAGATACTTATTGCGTAATTTTAGAAATATTAAATATTTTTTACGGGGATTAAAGCAAAGATCTCTTGAAATAATCTTTAGCTCTAAAGATTTTTTATTCTGTGCGTTCTAATACGAAGTCTTATACGAACTTTATTTAAAATTGCTTAATATCTCGGTTTTTTAAATTAAATAAAATGTTTTGTAGTGACCAAAATTTCAAAAAATGTTAAGAGCTTATTTAATTTTCAGATTGACTACATTTTGAATATAGACCTTATGTAATAAATAGTTCTAGAGCTAAACTTTGTCAGCTTTTTTCAATAGAATATTTAATTTATACATATTTAAAAAAAACGTTTTAAGATTAAAAGTTTTGAAGATCGCATTAAGTTCTTTTTAAAACATAATATATACATTTAAAAAAAAAACATTTTTAGAGATCAATTAAGCATCAAATTCTGACACATTTTCTTATTGAAAATAGTAAAAAAAAAAATATTTATAAATAATGAGTTGGTCACTTTTTCTGATGATAAACATAACATAAAGAAATCATTTAGCAATTACATTTTTATTAAGAGCACTTCAAAGGCATGCACAGTTTTTGATGTCCTATTAATTTAGGCAATATTTTGAATGGATTTCGTTGCACTGTGCGCACTGAGCGAATGGAATGCGACAGCCTTGTGAGTCCGCGAGTCGCAAAGTCGCCGAGATCTCTCAAACAAAAGTGCAAGTGATGCTCATGTACAGCATGAAGACGAGAAGATGGGAACCCAAATGGAACTCAGTCACTAGACCGGCACTTGGGACACTTGGACACTGTTAAATCTGAATCTGAGACGGAGAACTGAGAACCGAGACCTGGCTTTGGGTTGGGTTGGCTCTGTCTTTGGATATGGGTCTGAGTTTGAGTTTGAGATTTTGAGTCTCTCGCTGTGGCTCGTTCTCAAATTGCAAGTTGAAAGTTTGCGCTTTTGCGCATTTTTTAATGAGGCTCTAATTGACATCTGCATTTATTTGCGACAGCCCCAAACGAGTCGGTGTCGGGCGGGTTTTTAGTTAGCTGCTCTGCCTCATCGATCACACGGCGAGTATAAAAAAATATTTTAATTGGCATTTTAACTAAAAGTGTTTAGGCTTTAGTTAAAATTGCTGCGAAGCTGAATAACTGAAAACTGAAAGCTGAAAACTGGCAACTGAAAACCGAGAACTGTGAGCCGAGAACTGTGAACTGTGAGCCGAGAACTGAGAGTTGGGACTTGAGTATTGAGAATTGAAAACTGAAAGCTCAAAGAACTGGTTTTTTTTATACATACATATATGAGAGCGGATATTCAACAAAAGATCCAACGCGGTACGTTCAACCCAATTAACGCGTTGCCAACGTTGCCCCACAACTCTTTGAGCCCTCCTCGTTGTGGCCCTCCTTCCCCGCTCTCGTGTCTTTGGGATGATCGGATGACATACAATTTAGTATGAGAGGCTGGCGTATTATGCAAAAATGCATATTGCAAATTGATAAGCGACTGATCAGAGATATACACATAGAAGGAGAGAGAGAGGGAAAAGGAGAAGGAGAGAGAAGAGAGGCGGGTAAAGAGACTGTCGGCACATAAAGCGAATGTCGCACGCACTGTTTGCCTCATTTACTCAAATTGAAAGCGACAATGTTTAGGGGCAGCTCTTGCTAATGATGATGTTTTGCCAGATCTGATTGCGATTCTTCAATCATGATGATCATCATGATGATGATGATGATGATGTTGCTGATCATCTGGAAGAGAGATCTGCGCCATGGGGACCAAGCGAAGCGTAAACCAAAACACAGCAAGCTCACAATACAAAAATGGGCAACAGAATCAAAACCTAAAAGGGGCCCCCTTAAAACGAAGGAACCAAGAGGGGGACACAGGGCGTGGGGGGGGGGTCAACGAGGTGTGCGGTGCGAGGATGCGCTTCGTACGCAACGTTCGTTCGCTCGTTCGTTGGTTCGTTCTTGCCGCCCGGGGTAAGCCAATTAAATGTGAGATCGTGTAATTGGCAAATTAATTTCAAACCAATTATAAAGAAAACGACCACAAAAACAACACAGCAAAAAAAAAACACAGGCGATCTCGAGTTGAAGACGCGTCTTGGGTTGGGTTGGGTTTGGTTGGGTTTCGACTTTCGTTGGGGTTGAGCTTCAGTTTGATATTGAAGTTGAGGTTGGTATTGATATTGAGAGTCTCGGCATTGGCTTTGACTTTGACTTCGGCTTTTGGCTTCGATTTCAGGTGCGTGCGCTGCACCGATAAGAATCTGTGTAAATGAGCCAAAAAAAAGGGGGAGAGCGAGAGAGAGAGAGAGAGAGAGAGGAGAGGGCGCGACAGAAGCGGGATTTATACTAAAGAGAAAGATACTTAGTAGAAAGGGAGACAAGCTGGCGCTAAAGCTAGAAAAACGAGCCGAAAAACTGTAAGTGTTATAAAAAATTAAACTACTAGATACAACTGAAGAAACAGAGAGAGAGAGATATAGGGGAAAGAGAGAGAGAGTTGAAGAGAGACAGGTTCAGAGCGATCAAGACAGAGAGCAAGCGTTAAAGAAAGAAAGTTAAAAGTATCTACAATGATCAAGATTTCAACTTGATCAATGATGAAAAGAGCATTGAAGATATTGTGTTGAACTATTCAACTACTATATATTCTAGAAGGGTCAAGACAAGCTGAAAAAGGGATTTAACATTGAATCCAAGGGCCAATATAAGTAGTATGACATTTTCAATAATCAATTAAAGATCCGCTGATCATCTGACAAACTGATAAGGCCCTTGAATCAAATAAACTTGAATTGTATTGAGCCAAGGATAAAGTTAATTTTTCGAGTAAGAAAGAGTGCGAGAAACAAATATGATTTAAAAGTGATCTTAAGTGATCAATGGGAATTTTGATGCTGTTATAACTATTATAATTATTTTATCTAAAAAAAGAGAGAGATTGAATAGAAAACAGCTAAAGACTAATGATCAATGAATGGTATAAATCAAAATATTTCACAAAGTAAATCAATGGCAACTATCGATCAATATCTAGAATAACTATGTTCATAAATATGGTATGGAAAGATAGACAGAGTGAGAGAGAGAGAAAAACGAATATGATTTAAAAGTGATCTTAAGTGATCAATGGGAATTCTGATAAGCCATAATTTTAATTTAACTAGATTTGAACGTAATTTGCTATTTAAAAGAAAGAATTATAGAGATAGATTGAGAATTTGGGAGCATAAAATGAGGTAAGAGAGTCTGCATAGAAGAGATAGAGAGAGACATTAATTGAAATGTCCTGGCTAACGGTATATGTTGCAATTGATATTCCTCCCTTTAAATGTGAATCGATATATGTACTATATGTATGTATGTATGTAAGCATGGAGTAAATGCAACAACTTGTCATGTTTTATAGCTGTCATTCTGCTTCCTCTTCCTTGTACTGTTTGTTTTTTAATGAAATTATAATAAAAACACATTATGTGCGAGAGGCCGGGCGCACTTCATTTTTCATTTTGGCGCGACGCACTTCCTTTGACAAACAAGTAGAAGAGAAGAGAAGAGAGGAGTAAGAGAGCCGGTCTGGTCAGCCCTGTTCCTGCTCCTGCCACCCCTCACACTCCTCGCTGTGGTTTGCATGTCCCGTTCAACGTGCAACGTGCAACGCTGAGACGTCAGCAAAAAATGTGGTTTAAGCCTTTTGGCCAGACGAATCGAAAGGCCGCAAAACACAACTCCTGTCCCTCAATAATAATAATGATGATGATCATTATCATCATGATGTTGCTCATAATAATGATTGTGATGATGTTGTTGTTGTTGCTGATGATGATGACGCGCTGATGATGCCTCTTAATTATTAATAAAACCAATTGCAAAAAAAGGCCAACTTGCCGCTCAGCTCTCAGCACTGAGAATCTCGTCGTTTCAGAGTCTCTGGACTCTGATTCTGATTCTGATTCGGTTTCTGTTTCTGGTCAGGCCCAAAACCAACATGTTAACTTTTTAATTAACGAGTTTTCTTTTTCGATTTCAATTTGCCAGCCAACACACACACACACACACACGCCGTTGACTGCTGCCCACAAAACTGGCCTGAAGCGTCGTGTTGTTGTTGCTTGTTTGTTTCCCAGTCCTCGCCCAGTTACCGAGTTACCGTTTGCCAAGTTGGCCACCACACTGTGCGTGCCGCTTGCTGCATTGGGCGCAACCTTAGCGCACTTTTATTTTAATTTAATTTAGCTGCAAAGTCGTTGCATGCATCGCTGCACCAAGCCAAGAAATGCTGCCTCTCTCTCTCTCTCAATCTCTCTCTTATTCGCTCTTGCGCTGGGTAAACAACAAGTTTGGCTAGTTGCAAAGCTCTCTTGGCCAGCAGTCGCGGCATGCGGCATGTGGCAGCAGCCAGTTGGGCAATGCCCATTTATTAATAAAATATTTGCAAATTGTTGTCATGTGGCAACCCCTTCGGCTAGTGGCATGCCACAAGCTGGACCCAAGTTCTAGTTGACTCCGTTGAGTGTCATAAATTAAAGGATTACTTGCAGCAGTCTCAGGACGCAGGCGGCAGCTGCATGCAACACACACACACACACACCCAATAAAGAGAGGCACAAAGCGAGAGAGAGAGCGAGACAGGAAGAGCCACTCTGCATGCAACAGAGACGCTGGCTAAGCAAGTTGTTAGCATTAAAAGGCCGCAGCACAATGTGTGGCAATTACACTGTGCAACATGACAGCGATTTGATTGTGACTCAAAGCATTTAAACTAAGTAATTCATTGCTAGATTTAAAACACTTTTTGAAATGCTTTAAAGCTTTGCAAATTTCAAAATAAAATTAAACTTAAATTTAGAATATTTTTTTTTTTATACTTCATACAACTAGCTTATTTTTTTTAAATATAGCTAATTTTAACCCAGCTACTCGAAAGAGACTTTGAAAACACAAAAAAAAAGTATTTAAAAAGAAAATTCAGAATTCCTTTGATTATTCGTTGATTGATAAAAAACTGAGGTTTTCTTCTATTCCATTTAAACATTTTCCAAGCAAATGACGCTTTCCTCAATATACATATAAATTTTATCAGATATATAGTTGTAAATTTGTCATAAAGATATGCGAAAGTTATTGTCTATATAGTAAAAAAATGTACTTATATAAGCATTTTATTTTTTCTCACAGTTCTAAATACTATTTGACAACAAAATTTCTGTTGGTAAACTTTTGTCATCTAGTTAGCTAATTGATTTTCAGCAATATGATAATAACACTTTTAACTAGAACTCTGAAATTTTCTACGAATTAATTGTTATTAGTTTGATTAAAATATGCGAACTTAAACATTTTTTTTTAATATTCTATTAATTTCTTATTTTTTTTCAAAGGATTGGTATATGAAACATATTCTAATATTAATTAAAAGAACATTTCTATATGAATAAAAAAGAAACAGAGCTTTTACTAGTAGTAAGAAACTTTCCACAATTTGAATAAATGTTACTTCTTTAAAGTTTTATTAAAATAAGCAAACTTACACATCTCTATTTATTTATTTTGGATTTCCATAAGATAAGTATGTGTATATAAATTATGTGAATTATTTTACAGTAAATTAAAGAACATCTTCCATAAGAATTCCAAACTAAAATACATGGTGTAGTGTTATTAAGCTGGCAACAACAACAACTCCAGGCGATGCGGCGTTGGAGTCAATGGTGTTGGGGTATTTGTTGCCTGTGTGTGTGTGTGTCTTCTATACATATGTATATGTATGTTTGTATGTAGGTGCGTCTGCCTCGTCTGTTGTTGTTTGCTACTGTGCGAGACGCGAGTTGCGCGTGCGCAACTTCGAAGCGATAAGATCGTTGGCTGCGAACAGGAGCAGCAGCGGGAGAGCGAAGACAGAGGCTGTGCGGAAAGAAGAGGAAGGTGAAGCGAAGATCTTCGTTTGGGCTGTATCGGATCGGATCGGATCGGTAGCAAGGCAATAAGCCATACTAATAGGCTGTTGCTGCCGGCCACAATCGGCGGTCGCATCAGCGATGGAGTTGATGAAGTTGCCCCTCCCCTACACTCTCCTTCCTTTCCTATTCCCCTGGTTGCCACTCTGCTGCCACGCCTCGGGCAAACCGCCTTCGCTTACATTTGCCACATTTGTATGAATAATTTAATTATTGTTTAAATGTTAATTAATGCAACGTGAGACGCGACTCGAGACGAGACGAGACGAGACGAAACGAGACGCGACCAGGCGACGTTAACTGAGCCAATGCACTTCCACTTTACTTGCTGCATATTCTCTTCTCCACTCTCTTTGTATTTATTCCCTTTGCTTATTTTTGCACCTCCACTTTAAAAAACAGAAAAAGAAAGAAAAAAAATAGCGAGACGCCCAGAGTCTGAGTTTATAACTTGACAGACACGCATTTGACATTAATGGGTTGGTTAACTGACAACAACAACAACAACAACTCGAGGCACAACACCAACTGTGGGAGAAAAAGTCAACCACCAACGCACTTAGAATAAAAGGCAGCGAGACTGAGCGAGCAAACAAACAACAAGAAAGATAAAAAGAGAGAGCTATGCAAATGCGTAAAATTTGCAATTAGATGATAACTGAGATCATTGGGGTTGCCACACAGGCTGATAAAAGGCTAACTAATTATGCAATTCTATCTACATCTTCTTCTTCTCAATCTCTAAAGCAGCTATAATGATATATAGTCGCTTTACACGAAAGCGAGCTTTTGCAAGCATAGACAAGTGCCATAGCAATGAGCATTAGAAAAGTGTGAGAATTTCAAAAGAATACCTAGTTTGAGTGTTGATTAACGTGCAAAGTGCATTAGCTTTTATAGTAAGCCTAACGGTAACGATGGATCTAGAGAGCTTTGGAATATTTAATAAAAATAAAAATAATATATGAAACGGAAAACTGTTGATTACCATTTATTAATTGAATGTGTTAAATATATGCGGAATGTGAAGAAGTTTTCAAAGCCGGCTTTTAAGAAAACATGCAATACTAATAATATATTGTTGTTATTGGAAATATTATTGAAAGTTTAAAGAATTAATGTGAAGCTGTATGAAAACTCTAAGATTGGCAGATAGTTAGATATAGATGATAGATAGATTTCATTTCAAATATCTTTCAACTCTAGACTTTTCTACTACAAATATTTCTCGGAAACTTTATACACTATCCGTCCATAGATTCAGAGTCTGCTAAAGTTAATTTGAAGCTAAGTAAACTTCTGTGGAAGACAAAACTAGCCTCAATCTGATGAAATTGCTTGTATTTATGCATGAAATTAAGGCTGATGAAGGAATTTTGAAACTCAAAGGAACGTTCCATAAATCTTCTGATTTCTAAGCATAAATTTCAACGCTTGTTTGCTTTAATTTCTAAAATCAACGTGTTTAGGCCCAAAAGAATTTGAACTAATGAATAGATCAGTTAAATTGTTTTCCCCAATTCTTTACATTTAACTGATCAGATGCAGATAGATTTGTATCTATGCTTGAGTATCTGTATCTGTGTATCTGCACTATCTTTTCGAATGAATTTCAAGCAAAGATTCTATTCATTTTATTTTGAAATTCATCGAACATTTTGTGTTTTGTTTTGGTATTTTTGTATCTGATTGATTTTGTATAACTATTAATGCACAAACACACACACATGGACACGCTTAGATAATTATTTGTTGTCTTTTTGTGTTCTAGCTATTGTTGGTGTCGTCGTTGTTGTTGCTATTTTAGCGTAAACGCAGCGAAACTTGAAACTCAAGCAATTAACAGAAAAGATTTGCGTTTTGTTGTTCTTGTGTCTCGAGTCTCGAAGTCTCTCCGCTCGTTTTCTTCTCGCCTGCCAAATGCAGCAGAAGCAGAACAACAACAGCAACAACAGCAACAACGCTGGCGACGACGTTAATTAAAACAAATGGCAAAAATAAACAACAGGCAGCAGAAACTAAAAGTAAACTAATTAAAAGGATCGCAGCGCAAAAGTTTCGACTTACATATGCAGAAAATTGTTGCTTTTGTTGCTGCGACTTATATGGGGAAGATGATGATGATGACGTTGATTTTGCTGATGATGATGAAGACGTAAGACGAAGAAACAGTCAAAGGCAGAGGGGAATCTCTGTGTGTGCCAATCGGTTATTGTTCTTCTCCTTCTTGTTGTTGTTATTGTTGGTGATTCTCCTTCTTCTTTTTTGGGCTCTGGTTGCAGAAAGGCTTTTCTCTTGCTCTATTTGTATTTTCTTTTTTTGCTAGTTATTTTTTCTAGAATTTATTTAGCGTTGTTTGTTGTACAATTTGCACACAGGAATGTGGTTGCTATTGTTGTTGCTACTGTGTTTTCTTTGCTTTTGTTTATGTTATGAATTTTGTTGTTGTTTTGTTGCTCAGTTGCTAATTGAGTGCGAATTTTAATAGCCGTACTAAAACGCATGAAAATTGTTGCTGCCTCGTTTCAGCCTGCACACTGCACGTGTATGCGTGTACGTGTTCGTGTGTGAGCGATAGGTAGACGATGTGAGAACGAGAGTGCGTTTGTGTGTGTCTGAGAGGTAAAGAGGTAAAGAGCACGGGAGAGCCGATTGCCGTTTGCCGTTAGTATGCGCGCGTGATTTACCGTTGATTGAATTAGTACAGATGGCAAGAAGAAGACGCCGCAAGATCACTCAACACACATAAACGAGTGAGCGAGTTAAGCGAGAGTGTGTGAGTGTGAGCGAGAGCCGACACCTGCAACAACACACACACACACGCGAACTGCCGCGAACTGAACTCGACTCAATTAGTTAGCTCGTAAATTTGCATATTTCAAATTATTGCTTCACACAAAACGCCAAGGGAGGTTGCCGTAAATACACACAAGAAGATCTCGTTGTTGGTGTTGTTATTATTATTGTTGTGGCATGAACATACACATCAAAACACACACACATTAACACTTACATAAATATGTTTGAATAAAAAAAATAATTTAATAATAAACAATGCGATTCGCACTTGAATTTTGCACACAAAAAATTGAAATTTCGCGTAACGTAATTTTAGTTGCTGTTGTTGTTGCTGCTGCTGCTGCTTCTGCTGCCTGCGCACACAACACGACCGCCAGCGCCGAAGTTCACTTGACGAATGCGACGAGGCTGCATGAATGAAAACCGAAAAGCAGCAATTATTGTTGTTGCTCTTGCTGAGTTGTTGGTGCTGCTGCGACTGCGACTGCGGCTACGTTAGCTGCTGCTGCTGCTGCTACGGCTGCTATGACTGTGTGTTAGGTGGTTGCGCTCTGACGCTCTCTCGCTCTCACTGGCTTATCAGCTGCTATTGCTGCTGAGACCGGCATTTGTTGTTGCTGCTGCTGCTGCCGCTGTTGCTGGTGCTCGTGCTCTTGCGAGGGTTGTTTTGGCTCTTGCGCACACATTCAACTGGGGGGTTTAGTTCTTGTTGTTGTTGATTTTTTTGTTGCTTTTAGGTTTTGGGGCTGCGCTGCCATTGGATGCCAGGCGTTTGGCATTTCCCTGCCAAGCCGCCTATCGCAGGTGCCGGTCAACGAGGGTAGCAGCCACAGAACCGCAGCCCGTTAACAGCGCACTGTTAAGACGCACCTGTGCGTAGGCGCGCACTGTTAACTGGCTAACAGACATACAGACAATAGTTACATAGAAATATATGTGTGTGTTTTTTTACATGTACATATTGTGTAGGTGGAGCTTGTGCTTCTTATGTAAAGTTAATCGCATTTCCTTTTTCTACAGTTTTTTAATTAAATGACAAACCCTTTTCAAAGCAATTTCATCATCATCACGTTCTCTAATGAGTTGACAAAAATGTAATTTTTTATATTTGACATGGGGTTGACTCTTATTATTGTTATTATTGTTATTGTGATTGTTGTTGTTGTTGTTGCTGCTGCTGCTAGCATTTAGCCATTTATTATTTTGCACCTCGAACTGATTTGATTCCTGTCGGTTAACCGAGCAACTTGACGGACACATTTCGTTATCTCCCTGCACTGCAACCCCTTCTTGCACAATCCATAACAAATTTGCAAAAAAAAAAAAAAGTAGAAAACGAAAATAATAATAATAATAACACACACACACACATAATAGAAAAACGAAAAGCGAAACGGCAACCACATAATGAATTGGCTGCATAAATAATAGGCTCAAACTACTTAGGATAAGCATAGCACACGCACCCAAGACACAGATACACACACACACACACACGCACACGTACGCACATAGATACGCATACACTGCTAGAGACTGCGAAGCAGCGCATCCACCGCAACCCCCTGGACTGCATCCCCTTTGGCAGGACGACTGCTGGCAAAGAGCAGCATTATTCATACATAAAAAGCCAATTAAAAATTTATAATAAACCCCGCGCCAAATGCAGCAACCCCCAAAAAATAAAAAAAATAAAATAAAACAAAATTAATGTAAGCCACATCAAGCAGTGTGCACAGTGGGCTCACCTAATATACAAATCATTTGTCTTGGATCAAAATCAATTTGTTGAATGATGAATGACTTAATTTTAAGAATTGTCATATTTTAATATAAAAGAACATTGATAATTAATAGAATATTTTATTTTTTTCAAGCTTTAGATTTTAGGATTTTGCTAAAAAGCCACTTTTTGTGAGAAATGTAGGAAAGAGGGGTTAAAATAGTAATTTTTAGGATTTTCAGAAATTTTTTTCAAAAATTACTAACAAAAATATTTTTGAAATTTTGTTTTTAGTTGCTGTTAGAATTGTTACAAGAATTTTTTTGCATCTAAATAGTTTTATAAAAAATCGAGGTTTAAAGTTAAAATAGTAGACTTTCCCAAAAATTCGAATTTTTCAATGGGTACTCAATGGGTTAAGGAAATTTTTGCATCATTCAAACGGTATTTAAACGACCTTTCCAAATATATTTTTTTACTATGATGACTTGACTTACAATAGCTGTTAAAGCAAAAAAAAGTGTGTACATATGTATGTCGCTCTTAACCCATTAATGGCTGCCCATAGATCGGCTGGTACGATTTTGACGAAATTTGGAAATGTGTGCCTAGAAGACCATAGAAGTTGAAAGAAACAAAAAAAAAATTTTATCTTCAAATTTAATTTTTTCGATTTCCATACATTTTTCAGCTATTTTCGATAACATTTTGTATGCAGAAAAATAGCTAGATATTCACCTGTAAAAAACTACATGTATAACAAGGATAACTAAACTGTTTAAATTTTATACTTAAATTTTTTTATTATTTCTCTTTACTATGAAATAAATTTTGCCTCGATATCTCTCACATGCCCCGAGCTAGAATTTTTAAAGTGTCAATACTTTTTTGGGTATTTAAATACCCATTAGCCGTTAATGGGTTAAGAAATGGAAAAAAATGTAAAAAATTAGGTTAATACTGTCGAACTTTTCTAACTCGAATCACCATTATCCAAAGTAAATGTTCGAGTTATGGAGATATTCGACTTAGAGTTTTTTTTCTTAAGTTTATTAATTTCACTGCCACTCATTACGCTCGAGTTCCAGAGAAATTCGAGTTATGGAAGTTCAACTGTATTTATTTTGCGGCACTCCAGCACCACTGTGCCAAGAGGCCTCAAAGTGAAAGCTTAAAAGCATGCGAGAATTGTACAGAGGATGAGTCGCCTGTCGTTTGTCCTTCGCACATGGAACTGAAGTTTGTATTTTGGGTTGAAACGTAGTTCGGTGTTTTGAAAGGTTCGAGGAGTGCCGGGTTCGGGGGGTCGCACACGCATCTAGCGCTAAATTAGATGTAAAATAATGAACATTTCAATTAAAATAATTAATATTATGGAGTGCATGGCCTGGTCTCTCTCTTTCTCTCTTTCTCTTATGCTCTGACAATGGCCAAGGCAGATGAGTTCAAGATCCTGAGGCTGCAAGTCGAACCCATAGGCCACTAAGCACTCAATTAACCATTTTAATGTTTATGGGACGAGTGCATGTTTGAAGCATGTGCAAGCGAGATGGCAAGTGGTGTGAAGAGGGAGAGGGATGGCGAGAGATGAGCCAAGGCTTTTTAATTATAATTAAACATGCGAGCGAGCGAGCAATTGCTCGGGTGGATGCTATGATATGGCATAATATGGTATGGTACAAGTATGTATGTATGGTATGGTATGGTATGTACATATGTATATGGTAAGGTTCCTTATGGGTTGGCATAATCACTTAGCCGCGTGCAGCGCAGCATTTAAAATTAATTCTACTCAAGTGCGTTTTGGCCGACCAACACACGTGGCACACGTGAATCTGAATCTGAGTCTGTAGTGAATGTGTATGTGTATGTGTATGTGAATGGGGAGCAGTCAAAGCAAAAAGATGGCCTACGATTACCGTTAGCATTTTTGCGAGCGAAACAAATTGCACGCTAATTGCTTATGTTCAATTAAAAGCAAACTCGAAACAAAACGGAACAAAATCAAATGAAATGAAATGAATCGAAGCTACATATACCGACCGTCTCGCCGCTATGGAATTTGGACACACTGTGCGCTTTCCCACAAACAGTGATGACACATTTTCATGAATCTAGTACAACAAAATAATCCTAGCTTTAAGAGACAATATTTACGAAATAGACAAGTGTGCTTCCTAATTACTTAGGATATTGCATATATGCATTATATGGTAAAAATATATGAAAGAGTTTAGTAACAGCTGCATTTTAAAGTCCTTAGAAATCTAGTTTTCATCTCTAAAAATTAAGTTAATAATAGGAAGAACGTGAAAAAAATACGAGAATAAAATACAGCTTGGCCCCTTTTTTCATAGTCCAGTTAAGGCAAAAGAGGCTGTTATCAAGACCTTGATTGTGAAATACCCGATGTACATTTGTATACTTTTCGGCGCTTGCATTGCTTAAAACCTTAAAACAGTCACTTGTAACCTCAAAATCTTAATTAAACAATTAATTAAAGATAAAAACACTATATCTTAAGAAGTGTGGTAATAGTTGTTTCTTATGCGATTCGTTGAAGAGGTCGGCTAATATCAATCGTCAAAAAAATATTATTTAAAATTTAAATTAAATTTGATAATAAAATTATCATGAGCAATTCAAATAAATTACAAATAATTTTAATTTTAAATTAAATGGATAATTAAGATGTAAATCTGTTGGAATTCAAAAAAAAAAATCCAATCAGGTAAAAAAAAACATACTTTTTAATATTACATATGCTAGTTGCTAAATGCTAACAATCTTAAAATATGATTTTTAAATTTTAAAGCTAAGAGAGCTATTATGAATTTATAATTTTTCATGTCAGCTATTTTTGTACTTTCTTCAACTTAAAAAAATAATATTAGCTAGATTTAACAGAAAAACAGCTAAATCGACTGCGCTGGCAACAAGATACAAGACGAGCAAAGAGCGCAGCAAGAAAAAAAACAACAGAGAGAGGAGAGCGTGTGTTTGCGAGAGCTAGAGAAACGGGGAGAGGAACAGACAGACACAGAGACAGACAGACAGACGTTGGCAATGAATGCTTTTTGTTTTGGTTTTGATCCTTTGCGCAAATAATTGCCTAATTGTCTCTGGTCGGGGCTTGTCAGTGGCACGCATTGTTGTTGCCACTGCCACTGCTGCTTGTTGTTGTTGTTGATGTTGCTGCTGTGCTGCTGCTGCATGCAAATGGCAACGCATATTTCTTACACAAATCCATTTTCATCTATTAATTGGCAGGCCTCAGCAGCTGCTGGCCAGAACGAGAACATCGCTCCCTTTAACACAATTAAGCGCTTCTGCAAATAAAAAACGAAACCAAGGATGCGGTTCGTGGTTCTCATCGCTCAACATAAATATGTAAATTCATTGTACTCGATTGTTTGATTTGCCTATGGGATATCTATTGGCGTCTGTGCGACATTGGTCTGGGATTTCATTTGATCAAACCAAGTAAAAACAACTCATTTATCTTATTGATGATCTTTTTTTTAGCAAAAAAAACTACTTAGTAACTAACTAAATAAGCTATTTTGAATTATATTCTTAAAATATCTGTTGACGCTTTCATCCTGTATTTTACGACAGAGCTCGAAATTGATATTTTTATAAACCTACTAGGGGGCTTCGCCCCCTGCTCGCTTCGCTCGCCAACCCTCGCTCGCTTCGCTCGCAAGATTGAAAAGAAGGTCTTTTGTTGTCCAGCTTAAACTTAAACTGCTCGCTTCGCTCGCCAACCCGCTTCGCTTCGCTCGCAAAAAATTAAAAGAACTTTTATAGTTGACCGGTTTAACAAATTAGTACAATATAAGGGGGTCCGTCCCCTGCTCGCTTCGCTCGCTTAATTGAAAAGAAGGTCCTTAGTAGTCCGATTTAACAAATTTATATAATATAGCATTTTTTGTAAAAAAAACGGAAATATTTAACTTCTGCCGTCCGCGGTGTTAATGTTTCTTTCTTGCAATTGAACTATGGCTTAAAGGCAGATTTAGTGATTTGGCGGGAAAAGTCCAGATTTGGCGGGAAAAAGCTAAATTTGGCGGGAAAAAGCTAAATTTGAGGATAAATTCAAAATTTAGCAAGAAGAGTTAATGTGTGAGTTTTCTAAGAATATCTCATACCACAACAGAGTTCTTGATTCTAAAGGTTACTTTGCATCAGATTGTTCCTATGGCAGCTATATGATATAGTAACCCGATTTTGACCAAAGTTGGCCAGAATGTTAGAAACAGCCCCAAACATAGAATCTGTGAGTTTGGTTGAGATATCTTAAGAAACAAAAAAGTTTTTCATACTAAAGGTTATTTTGCATCCGATTGTTCCTATGGCAGCTATATGATATAGTAACCCGACTTGGACCAAATTTGATCAGAATGTAAAGGACAGTCCCAATAATACAATCTGTGAGTTTGGTTAAGATATCTTAAGAAACAAAAAAGTTTTTCATACTAAGCAATTCTGTGACCTTTGACCTTCATTTTGACCCACTTACAGGTCGAATTTCGCAAAACGCCGTCTTATTGCACGATGAAATTATCTCATCTATGTTGTGTGCAGATTTCAGCTTTCTATCTTTTACCATTTGGGCTACACGTTGATTCTCAGTGAGTCAGTCAGTGAGTCAGTCAGTCAGTCAGGACAAAGAATTTTATATATATAGATTTCAAACATATTCTTAAACAACGATTATATTTTTGCGAAAATTGTAATAAACTTTATTTGTTTTGAATCAATTTAGTTTAAATTTAACACTTAGATGATTTGTGCAATTATAAAAAAAAAACCAAATTATAACAATTAATTAAGTTATACAATTGTTGGATAAAGTATTTTGACAAAACTAAATTTAAAGCTACTAATAATTTAAACATACTTTATGTAAAGTTTGACATCAATGGAAAGGTAATTTAAATTCCGTTTGAATGATACCAAACTTTCCTTAACCCATTAAGTACCCATTCAAATTTTGAATTTTTGTATAAGTCTACTGTTATGACTTTTTTCCTCGATGTCAAACAAAAAATGTTTTGATGCAAAAAGTTTCTCTAAACAATTATAATAGTGCAATTTTTTTAACAATCTCTTCGCTAGTATTTTTTATGATTTTTTGAAATTTGCTAAAAAGCTACTTTTTGTATGAAAAGGAGGAAGAAGAGGTTAAAATAGTAATTTTTAGCAATTTTCAAAAATCATAAAAAATTCTAGTGAAGGGATTTTGAAATTTTTTTTCAGTCACTTCTAGAATTGTTTAGAGAGACTTTTAGCATCAAAAAAATTTTGTTTAATCGAGGATAAAAGTTGAAAAACTTGATTTTCACAAAAATCAAACATTTTTAAGTAATTTTCAAATTGCGAGTTGATATACATAAGTTTACTTTTCTTTAAATACTTTTGATTAGGTTTGTATTTTAGTTAGTTGTACTTGAAGCTTTTGATTAAAGTTACTTTTTGTGCTGGTTGAAATAAGCTGTGAGCCACTGTATATCGAAGAGATCATATCACCTATTTAAAATAAAGATAAAAAATAAAGATTAAAGATAAAGATAAAAAAAAAAAAATTTTTGTAACTTGTATTACACACACATTGTGACTAGCACATTAAATAATAAGTTTATACTTGTAGTGCTAGGAATCCAAATAAAGAAATAATAATAATAAAATATTCTTCCCAGGGCCACATGCGACATGGCGAAGTTAACAGTTTCTCGTTATTTTTCGACATATTTCAAGATGGCAGCCAAGGTCGATTGCAGCTCACAGCGTCTTTAATTTGCCAATTCATTTGCATATGTATGCACGTATGCAAGTATCTATGTATGTACAAATGTCTATCTGCAAGTGTGTACACCCCAAATTGCAGAGCAATTAAATTCGCTGTCGTCTCGATGCCTTTGCATTTTATTTATATTTTTCGTTTTCTTTTTAATTTTCATTTATTTTTTCTGTAGTTCAATTTCGCACGCTGTTGTTATTGTTGTCAACATATTGATTGCCTTTGTTAATAATATGTTAACGAGGGGTAAAATGATCACAGACCAGGGATGCACAAGCAACGCTTTCAACGCTTCTAATTGCGTTGCATTGTACGTCAAGCTGCAAGACAGCAACAACAACAACAACGACAACAGCAACAATAACGATATCCAATTTCAATACGTAATTTATTAAGTGTGACTGTGAAATGCGAATGGCTGCACAATGCACTTTAAAATTGCCATTTTTGGTTTTGAGCTCAGAGTTGAGAGTTACGGTAGCAACTTATAAGCGTCGCATTTGCAACCCATGCTTCATACATACATACATACATAAATGATAAATGATAGGGCGACGCCTACGCGCGTCAAGGGTTGTCGCCGTCGCCGTCGCATTTTGCGGTACGCCGCAACGCCGATCAAATGCCCGATAAGCGTTGACAACGACACCGGGCAACAGCAACAGCGGGGCAACGTGGCTGCGGTTGACACTGCAAACGGTTGCAAGTCAAAATTAATTAGAATTTTCAACAACAGCAAGCAATGAAGAAAGTTGCAACTTAACACTGCCACAACGAAGTTTGCATACACTTACATTTATTTCTTTACTGTCAACTAAGTACAATTGACCAAAATTAATGTAAAAAATTAAAGTAAAAGTAAAGTAATATCAAATTAATTAAATTTAAATTAAACTGAAATGATAAAAAATTAAAAATCTAGGGGTATTCAAAAATTTTTTAACATGATCCAACATTATTTGCAAGGATTGGGGAAAACTCAGAAAAACCCAATTAGATCAGAACGTATTAGTGGCAATAATTAGTAAAAATACAAGTATTAGGGTTAGTAAAGTCAGGGATTTCTAGAGAAAGAGGAAAAGGGAAGCAAAGGGTTATTTTTTTTTTTACTTTTTAATGTTATTTTCTCGTGAAATGTATTGAAATTAATGTCGTATTCAAAAAAATCTCGAGCAATCACTAGTGAAAGCGAATTCAGAGAAAAGCAATTCCACTTCGAAAATTTCTCCGTGCCACAGAAATTCGTATGATTTAGGTTTTTTAGCATGTTCATCAACCTTTTCGTACTAGGCTGCTAGGGTTGGCCCCTTCTCATATTAAATTTCTCAAGGGTTTGTTTAGCAACTTTTTTAAGTTTATCATTGCAGAATAATAGGTTTTTATTTTATTTCTTTTTTAATTAATATAATTTAATTTATTTATATAATAATTGATATTGTTTATTTTAAAAAAATTTAAAAGTTATTGGCGCCACAAACAATAACAGTTACTCGACAACTCTGAATTCTAAAATGCGGACAAAAAATGTGACATTATTCTCATGGCATCGGACGCCAGTGGATTGAGCGATGATTTCGTTTCTCTCAAAATTTGTCAGGTGATTGGTCTGCGTCACGGAGAAATGAAATTGACGTGAAATTCAAGTGGAAGAGATTTCTGTGGCATACCTGAATATTTTCATTTCAATTTAGAAAAATAAAGTAATTAAATTTGCTAAAATAAAATATTTAAAAAAAAATAATAATGCGAAGTAAAAAAAAATTATTATTATATGTATTTATTAAAATTATATATATATTTTTTTTAAGGATTAAGGTCTTTAAAAAAAAACTGCACAGCCAAGCTGATAGCATAGCTTAGGAGCTTGCCATATGTAAGGGCATATTGTTAGCGGTAAATTGAAATCAGTACAAAACAGCAGCAAGTAAAATAAAAAACGATCATTAATCATCAGGCCAAAAACCAAAAGGGTTGACACGCTCGACAGTGCCCGAAATACAAAAACCAAAACAAAAACAAGAAGCAAAAAAAAAAAGTGAACGGTAAGAAGAAAAAGCACGCACAAAAGGGTGGCTTGACCGGCGCCACAAAAACAACAACAACAACAAGAGCAGCAACGAAAACAAATACAAAAAAAAAGCAAACGAAATTTACCTTTTTGGTTAAATTTATTTAAATGTATAAATGTGATTTAGTTTCTAGTTTCTGTGAATTAGATTCCTCCTCCTCATCGGAAGATGATTCCAGCAAAGACGACAGAAACTGCACACTATGATTGCTGACGACATCGCGCAGAGCTTCGGCAGTTCGCGACTTCTTCATCAACGACGCAATCGCGTAATCGTTTAAGGCTGGATTATCCATTAATCCCTTGCGCAGCTGTTTGTAGCGTCGACGGTTGCGCCGCTGCAATGCGACCTCGGAGATCTCTTCCTCTCCCTCGCCTTCGAAGGCATCACCTTCCAAGAGATACTGTACGGCCATTTCGATGTTATTGCCGGCGTATTTAAGAGCACGCCTTGCGTCTTGTACGGGATAGCCCATCTCTTCGACGATCTGACGCAGCGTTTCATTGCTGTCGCTTTGATTTTCGATGTCGTCGTCATTTTTTACTTCAGTCGACATTTCGGCAGCAGCTTCTCTTTCCAGTAATCACAAATAAATTTAAAACAAACACGAAATACTAGCACATGGCACACAAATCAATTTAACATTTCACTGTAATGTTAATAACAGCTCAGCAGGCTCTCTGGAAAAGCTCCGTTGCTCTTTTCTTTTACTTTGCTATTATTGAATATAAATGTATTATCTAAGGCAGTTTGTTGCACAATTAGTGTAAATAACAATTTAATATAATAATAGTAGTAGGTTTAGTTGTCGATTATTGTTGAAAAAAAAAACAAAGTCAAATTTAACTGCCAATCATGGTAAGACAACAGAACCAAAGGAGCATAACAGCAGCTTTACAGCTGATGCTTAAAAATATGCCGAACTTTGTATGTTAAGATCGATTAAATACACTGTATGTCAAGTAAAAGCTTTGATTTGAAGTTCAAATGTTAATATACACACATAAATATCGCAGTTTATGTTAATCTGGAAAAAAAGAAATGAATTCCAGTGTGATCTTTGCAGAAGCCAACTGCGCAGAGTCAACAGCTGAGCTGGAATATCATCTGTCGGCATCAAGCAGCTTTTGAGAGCATCGAAATGTTGTTGTTGTTCTTGTTTACGAAAACTTTGATAACAATTATATCACACACACACAAACACTGAGAAATACAAACAAACGGGTTTCAACAGCTGCTGCCCCGCTGTCTGCTTTTGGTCTGCTATTTATGCTTTGCACAATTTTAAATAATCACCCCATTGGGAAATTTCATGGAAAGTCCAACAAATACAACAATCGAAACCCTTTCGTTCTCTTAGTTTCGCTTTGCATTACTTTACTATTTATGTGTGTGTGTGTCTGTGTGTGTGCGTGTGCGTTGCTTACACTGATTTATTGCCATTTTCTTTGGTGCCTTGTGTTGTTTGCGCTTTTCGGTTAACTCTTTGTTTATAAGCAGCCGAGGGACAAACAAGTGGCCCGTAAAAAGCATTGCCGCCTTACCCTCATCTATCACAATTTTCTTGCTACAGTTCTACACATTTTCATTTTCATTTTCATTTTTGGGTTTAAAAACACATTATTCTACCGTTTTTGGTAATTGAAGTTTTTAGTTTTCATTAGCCGATATAGCGACCCACAACCCACGGGTCGACAAGGGACGACATTTTAATGAGTTGACATACAGACATATTTTAAATTAAGACTGTTAAGAGAGCAAAGTTATGTACTGATATAAAAATTCTGAAAATCACAGCTTATTTCACCCACTACATACTAATGATTTTTCAGTGAATATTACTTATAATTAATATTTAAACTTAAACAAAAAATGTCTACTTATTTTAATTATACATACATAAGAAATATATATTTTAAAAATAATAACAAACAAAGGTCAACATTTAAATATGATGGTGTTTATTGAACAGCAGCTGATCGCTCGGTAGGTAGTGCAAACTAGACTGTGAACGACCCGGTACTTTTCTGTAAAACAAAAACAAATTAAAAAAAAAAAAATTCAAATAAATAATATTTAAAAAAATAAAGCTGCAAATACAAGTTCAAAGTATGAATCAGCATCAACAGTCAAGTCACTATAGCTGAAACGAAAGGATCTTAGAGGTTTTAAGGGCTAGAAGCACCAATTTCGGTGTGTAGTTGTAATGTAAATCCAAAAAAGGAGTAGAGCTTAATATCGAAATCTAAAAATCGATGAAAAATACAAAGCCGATATTAAGTTATTTCAAAAAATTTAAGAAATAGGATTTAAGAGTTAAGAGAATAAGATAAGATTATTGAAAGTACAAAACGCACGCGTAATTTTTAAAATTTATACATATTTTGAAAATGAAATCAATTTACAAATTTTATATAAAAAATTTATAATATGAAATCTCGAATTTAACGGTCAATCAACTCCTTATGTCAAAGTTAGTATAAAATTATATTTTTTATTCGATTCTGAGAGATTTTTGAGACTTTGATTTTGGCACACAGAGTACCTAATGTACTGGACCAGGATATTTTGTATAATACTTTCTTACTTGTTTTTATATCGAGTTTTTTAATGCTTCCCGCAGCCTGTTGCCCGCATTTCGTTTTTTTACCCAGTTGATATACCCTTTGTACTATTAAAGTACAGGGTCCAAAAATACCCATTTAAAAGATTGCATTCTACTTATTCATATTTTTAGCGGTGCCAACTGTTCACACGCAATCGGCTGGCAAAAGCAAAAGAAACGTTAAGAGAAACGTAAGCCGATACTCTTCGTGTGCTTACGCACTCGTATTGCAGCAATTTTAAAACGGATATCAAAGTTTTCAACTTGGGCATTTGAAATATGGGCAAAACGTGACGCTGACATCGACATCGATAGTTATCGCAGCGGCTTTAGCAATTGTTCGATTTTACAAATGGCGAAATCACTTAACACACCGTTAACACCCACATTAGTTGTACTTGGCCGCACACACACACACACACACACAGCGTATGTGTGTTTGCCTGGGAAATGCGCAGCGCTCCACTTACAGTTCCGTTTCAATTACTTTTCAAGCTACCCCCTGACTGAAAGCAAACCAGGCAACAGGGATCATAATCGAATTAAATGCATTGCCAACAACAACAACAACTGAAACGAAAAAGTCATTAAAAATGCGCTGCTAACGATTGCACGCAAATTTGTTGCTCCCTGCACCAGTTTGCCTCCTCTCCTTTTCATTTTGTTCCCTTACCATCCCGTTACCCGTTGATTGCCTGTGCTACATTTTGCACAAAAAACTATACAGATTTATCGCAGAGCGTTTCGCTTCGGGTTAGTTGAGTATTAGATGGGTGAACTTTCTTCTGATTCCGTAGAATCGCAGAGGACGCTACTGCTTGTGATTATAAAAAATACTAGCAAAGATATTTTTTAAAACATTTTTTTGCAGTCGCTCTTAGAATTGTTTGAAAAATTTTTCTGCATCAAAATATTTTTTGGAAAAAATCGAGAAAAACAGTTGAAAAATTGACTTTTTTAAAAATTCAAAATATTGGATGGGTACTTAATGTGTTAAAGAAATTTTTGCATCACTACAACGGGATTTAATTGAATAAAAGATTAATATAAAAAATCCGCATCAAAACATCTTTATTATACGCAAATTTGACAAATTTAAGCTGTATGAAGACATTAGTGGTTCACTGTACAAATGTCGAAAAATATTACTCAGAATATGAAAATTCGGAATCCAAAATTAGGAATCGAAAAATTAAGAATCCAAAATTATGAATCCGAAATTGGGAAACCGTTATTATTCGAAAAATATTACTCAGAATACGAAAATTCAGAAAAAAAAAAATCCAAAATTAGAAGGCAAAAATTAGGTCAGCAAAAATTGGGAAAGCAAAAATTAGGAAAACAAAATTAAAAAAAAAGCGAAATCAAAAATATTTTATTAAAAATCTATCGATTTTTAGATTTTTTTTTTTTTAAAAAGTTTTGGAATTCGTATGAGGTACCGATTGTGCATGTAATTCAGATGAGGTGAGTGAATTCCTTGCAGCCTTGGGTAGCTACTAATTCCGTAGCATCGCAGAAAACGTCCCTGCTAAAATCTGCATGTAATTCAGATGAGGTGAGTGAATTCCTTGCAGCCTTGGGTAGCTACTAATTCCGTAATGTCGCAGGATTCTGCTAGATTCTGCATGTAATTCAAAATGAGCAATGTCGGGCTCTGCTGCGAAATTTGTACGTTGTTTACTCACAGTAGATAACTTTAAGATGGTATCAGGTTTGAATATTATGCAGAAACAAGCTGCAACAGTTTCTGCAACTGCAGAGCACTTGGACAATAAGCAAAATTGAAATAAACTATGCCGAAAACTATACAGAAACGAGCTGCTGTGATTTCTACTACATGAACACAGAATAGATTTTGCTCACCGCATGTCATCAAGTCCCATAGGGTTGTCATACAAATGCATATGAATACATACATATGTACATACATACATACGTGCCAAAAACTATGGCCCATGAATGGAATTGGCATTGGCATTGGCAATCGCACGTGGCGCGCTGGTCACCCGAGATAAGGAACTGTCGACGCGTGGCCCGCCACTGGAAGCTCAATCTAGCTGTCTCCCTTGCACTCATTCACAAAAGATACATATCAATGGGCATGGCAGGGAGTGTGAGGGGAATGCATTACGTATTTATGACTTGAAATCGGATTGGCAGATTCTTTTCATTGCGATTATCGTTATTAATATTATTAGTGTTTGCACTAAGCAACTGACTTCCGTTCGCCTTATTTATTTATTGTATTCCATTTTTTTTCTCTTCTTTGCTTTTTTTCAGAGGCGTTGAACTGCAAACTGAACAAAATGCGAATCTGAAAACTGAAACTTGACGGAGGACAGATGATGATCTAAAGCAGCTTTAATAGCAGGAGCGAAAGGGTAAGAAGATTTTAACGGAAAGAGTTGCGAGTTCGAATGTTGTTCCAATAATGTGGAGATTATTTTTTGAGTTTAGTATCAAATTAATAATGCTTGTAGTTACTTAAAAAAAGACAATAGTAAATGATATATAATTATTTTATAAATTAACATAATAATATTAAATTAATATTATATTATTATTAATATTTGAGTATTTTTTTTGTTTAGTATTTATAATTAGTATCAAATTAATAATACTTATAATTATTTAAAAAAAGACAATAGTAAATGATATATGTATAATTATTTTATAAATTAACATAATAAAATTTAATTAATATTATATTATTATTATTTGAGTATTTTTTTAGTATTTACAATATATAATAATACTTATAATTACTTTAAAAAAAATAGTAAATGATATATATTTATTTTATAAATTAACATATTAATATTAAATTAATATTATATTATTATTATTATTATTATTATTATTATTATTATTATTATTATTATTATTATTATTATTATTATTATTATTATTATTATTATTATTATTATTAATAATAATATTTGAGTATTTTTTTTGTTTAGTATTTATAATTTGTGAATTATGGAATAATGTAGACTAGTTAAATAATACCTTTTCTACCATTTTAACCATCCCCTAGCATATTTTTGAAGCAGCTATAACAACTAAACTTATAGAGATATCAAATTGATTTATGCTTTAACTTATCAAATACAATTTCAATTATTTGTTATATATATTTTTTTTCATATTTTTAAACAAATTTTAAGTATTTATAGTTCATATAACTAGGGCTTGGTTACTGAGACCAAACTGAGACTGAGACATTTAAATAAATGGACCTTAGAAGATGTATTGTGAAGGAGTGGGAAATATTCCTCCCCAGAAGCTAACCCAGTTTCAATGCCAACAACTCAGTTTGTTCTCCCCACGCGGCACACTTGAAATTATGCAAATACATATGTTGCAGCCACAACCTAGGACAACAACCAAGCAACCAACCAACAACAAACGACAACGACACAGCAGCAACACTAATTTCACACAAGCGACAACCCCAAATTCAAATGCAATCCCCGCCTCCCCCCAAACCACAATGACTTGATGCGTTATGTGGCACACACACACACGAACACACACAAGCATACGTACACACATATAAATATTCATACAAATTAAGTTTGTTGCATTTTGAAGGAGAGCAAATGGAAAATCAAGCTTAGCAAATCACAAATTTATGTGGCAATCCATCAATGCCAAACGCCGAAGCATAGGAAATTTAAAGAGAGTGTGAGGGTGACAGAGGGGGGGGGAGGTAGGGGGTAGGCAGTGACAGCTGCCACTGTCACGGCCACGGCCCACTAATCGCTTCCCACGATCGTCGAGCGCACAACGAAAAATTTCAATATGTAAAATTGCGCCTTCATTAATCCGTAAATTAGAAGCATTGAATGATATCAGGCTCAAACTGGCCGGTTGACTGCACCTCCCCTTCCCTCACCACCCCACTACACCCTGCACCAACACCCCACCCCTTCACACCAGCGTCACCCTCGCTCTCTCACTCTCTTACTCTCTTTCTCTCTCTCTTTCACTCTCACCCCATCAATTGGCTGGTGCTGACAAACAAGCCGCGTTTTTGAAGTGCACCCTACAACAAATCACTGCACACACACACACACACGAACACACATATGCATTGAGAGTTAAACTGCAGGGCAACGTCAACTATGAGGGGCAATCCCGAACCCAAACCCATACCTAAACCCGATCCCATCCCATTCCATCGATCCACCACCACAGCGAAAAAGAAGCAGCAACTGCACTGCACAGTGGGCAAAATAACATTTAACTTAGTATAGCAAATTTAAATTAAATAAACAATTTTAATTTTTTATCAATTCATTTTAATAAATTTATGTTCTTTTTTAATTTAATTATGGATTTATATATATTTCTATAAATTTGATTTGAATTTAATTTAATCTATAAATTGTAAGCTCTTACAAATATGGCTGCCTGAATTAGTAAAACATATTTCTGTACTTTCTGCAAAGATTATCAAAAGATTTAATGGGTACATGCGACCTTTAACATTTTTTTCATTTATCAGAAAATAGTATATCTCGAATTCAGAAACCAAATCAATTTTAGCTTTGTGTTTTTCTGACAAAAAAAGACCACTTTCTAAAATCAAGAACATTCATCTTAAATATTTTGTTCTTGAAATAAAAATATTTTAAGACCAAATTACTAAAACTAAGAATATTAATCTTGAAAATCGTTAGTTTTTAATATAAGAATAAAATTCTCAAATTTAAATAATTTCTTCTTAATATAAGACCATTTTAAGACCAAATTACTAAAACTAAGAATATTATTCTAAAAAAGGTTAAGTTCTTATAATAAGAATAAAAATCTTAGATCTTAGATATTTTTCTCTTAAAATAAGAACAAAAATCTCAAACATTTTTCACTTCTTGAGACCAATAATTCACAACTGGTTCTGGCTTCTCAAAGATGACATAAGGCTAGGATCGCTGGTCAAGTCAGCATAACGGTACTAATAATAGAGATTGGCATCTCTTGAAACAGCTGTATAACGAGCCATGCTCCTTGCGTTATGCAAGTGTTTTGTGTATTATTGTTGTTGTTTAGTGTCATATCGACATTACTAGACCTCAAGTTAAATAAAACTTACTTCATGCTTCTTAAATTGTTAAGAAGCTTAATCTTAATTTGAGTTTTTTTTTGTGTATTCAAAACCTTTTGGTCTTAAAATAAGAACACATAATTTTAAAAAAATAATAAGTTTTATTCTTATTATAAGATTTGTGGTCTTGAAAATATAAGAATTTATGGTCTAAAAAATAAGAACTTGGTCTTAATTAAAATGTTCTTAGAATCGAGATGTGTTTTCTTACTTCAAGATTTTCATGTTCTCGACGCATTTTTTAGACCAATGTTCTTAGTTCTGAGACCAAAATCTTGATTTTAGATCCTTTTTTTATCAGTGTAATAATTTTTACTTTTAGTCCCAATATGCGTTTATTTTCACATTCAAAGAAATTTGAATTTTGTTAATACTTTACTTTTTTTTTATTTTAACAAGTAACAGATTAGGAAATATTTATTATTAGTTTGCAAGCTTGCGAACAAAGTTTAGTGAAAATTCTGTAGAGATTAAAAAGAAAGGTGTGTTATTCAAAAGAATTTAAGAATATGAAAACCTATTTATTTGATCTATAGACATAAATGTTACTATTTTTATTATTATTACAAATATTTATGTCTTTGTCGACATTTCACTAAATTGCCAAGTTTTTGAGTCAATGTCAACTGACATGCCACATTATTAATTACATGCGAACCACGGTGCACACTGTGATGTCAGTGACATGTCAACGACAAAGACAACGAACACAACGAAGGATGACACAAGAGAAACAACAACAACAACATATTCAAAATGTTGGACAGTCGCAACGCAACGAAACGAAATAAAATTAAATGAAATTTATATTAAAACTGTATTAGCCAGAACGCGCTGTGCTGTAACTGGCGGACTGGCTGTCAAAATCAGGAACGCATCCTGGGTTAGGTCATTTGAATGAGGCAACGGCATACGCTGTTCCCCCTTTACTCTCTGCACTCCCCATCCACAAACAAATTGTACGCACTGAAGCATGAAAAATGCGGCGACCACAGGAGCAGAAGCAGCAGCATCATCATCATCATCATCAACGTAATCATCATCATCATCATCAACAGGAGCAGCAGTGGCAGCCAGGACGAGCCATCAGTGACAGGGACAGGCACAGGGGCAACTGGACTCAATTCGAGTGTAAAAACGATGCGATGCGAGGAGCTGCCGCGACCGTTTGACATTTTCGTGTGCATAATTAAATTACGCAACGGACAGAGAGGGAATATGAGCAGCAGCAAAGCGACAAAGGGGGACAGAGCTACATACAACATATTTAAAATCATCAGTAGAAATCGAAAGAAAAATGTATACGGTTAGTCAAGTAATTGTCCCGCCAAAATAGAAAATATATTTAAAAAATAAATAAATAAAAATAGTTAAGCCCAATGAATATTAGTATACTTAATATCTTATGTGCATTTTGTATTTTAATATCTTATAAATTTAGTCATATTGCATAGAATCGAGATAAATACGCTTAGATTATTATCTACTTATTATTGATGCTGATAACAGGAATTGGATGACACTATAGTTGGGAGTACGATGTTCATCATCGTATCGATATTGTTAAAATCTAAGCGACACAGAAATTTCTCGTTAAGCCAAAAGAAAGATAAATAGAAAATGATATGTTGAGAGGTGACAAGGACATGAGGGAGTTGAATTCTCTGACCAATAATTCAGACTTTGGCAAATGAGCCGAGGATAAACAGATTAAATCCGATAGATCGAAAATATACAATTCATGAGAAATCTTTCACAAAACGAAAATATCTGAAAATCGGGATACTTTTCAGTATCAAGTATATCTGTTTCATTATCAAAACGGATCAATACAACGTATTATCAATCAATCGACCGTCAACTCCAAATTATATTATTATTATATCGGAATGCTTTTAAAAATTCTATAAGTTCTCATGCCTGTATAATGATCTTCTGAAGAAATTGCAAACAAAGAAATCACTTGTTAAATCAAACACTAAAAATATTCTATAGCTGATGTACAATAAATCAAGTTTAAATTGCATTATAGATGAAAAATCGGTATTGATTTAGATAATGGATAGTAGTAATGGTAAACAAATATTTCAAAACCTTCTTAGCATTGTAAGGAATTATGTAGATCTGAAATTACATTTTGAGGATGTAAATTCTAGTTTCCTCAGATTCAGATTATTTAATATGATTGCAAAACAATCTTTATAATTATGCAAAACTTGAAGAAAAAAGTCGAAAAGTCGACCCTATAAATTTAAGCCTTGTTATTATGATGATTTTGGACTTACCTTGAATTCGGAGGCTGTTGCCGCGGGATTTAGCTCGAGGTTGATGTTGTTGGGCTCCATGATGAGGCCCAGACTCTGGAGATTGCACGCCTGCGGCAGTTGCATGGTGGGCGTGGGCACCTTAAGCACCGCAACCGTGCAATCGACGCTGCTGGCGGACACCGTTGCCGTCGCTGGCAATGTCTCCGGCATCTTGTGTTGCTCCTTCAATCGGCACTTGTTGCTCTCCTCGCTCTTCTTGTTTTTGTTGTGGTTGCAGCTTCTCCTTCTCAGCGCCGCCCGCCAACCGCTGCAAAAATCAGTCAACAAAATAAAACACAATTTGAATCACTCAAGTTCGTTTGACTTATCGGCACTTAAAAGTGGTGTCAAGTCTGGAATTTATAATCTTGGCCCATTTAACCCATTTTCTGCCGTTGTTCGACCAGTCGAACAGCAAAATTTTTAATTTTCAGAGCGATTTTTTTATGTTAACACATAAAATTAAGAAAATTAAGAAAATGTTCACTCTGGTCATCCCATATTTAAAAAAAAAAATGTAGTTTAACTTTATTTTTAACCTCATAATCGATCTCAATTACCCTAGAAAAGTAGTTTTTAACGATGATCAAAATACTTTTTTTGTCGGGAAAATGTGTTAAATATCCCATCAATAGTTTCAGCATTTAACTCTGAGAAGTTAACCATAATCATTAAAAAAAAATGTCTTAAAACTTATATTTTCTAAATACATTTTGCATTTTTCTCTATATTTATAACCCTTTGGAACCGTCCTCATATAATTTTTAAATTCAAATTTATATAACCCATATACAATATACGATTATGAACTCATACTCATACTCAAGAGCCCCTTAAATTTTTTCCCATAATCCATGGAATGTTTCTGTATGAAACTCATTGGAATTTGTATGCATTGTTTTTTTTTTATTAATACCATTCGATTCTTCTCTAAAGAACCATTTAAATGTTTGCCAATCTATTGGTTCCTTCTCTTTATAACACATTAACAAAAATTTAAGGATTTTTTGATTTTTAAAACCGTTTAAATCATCACATTGGAATAATCTCTGTAGAACTCTTTGGATTATACTTTAGAGAACTTTTAAGATTTATCATTTACAAATCTATTGTATTCTGAATTAAAAACCCTTTTATTTTATCACCTTTCTCTCTCTCTTTCTTTAATTTAGAGAACATCCACAAATAAAAATGAGAAACATTATCTTAAAGAACGCACATGTTTCGTATTTCCCGACTTAATACAAGTTGAAGTTTGTGCTTGTTTAAATGCGAATGCGTTTGCGTTGCAGTTTATTTTTAGTCTCCAGTTTTGGTACAAGTTGTCTTTAACTTATTCCTACATTTAATGGTAGCTTCATATAATATAGTAGCACATGGTGTCTCAACGCGAGAGCAAATACAAATACAAATCGTACATAAAAACAAATTAAGTATATATTAAAAAAAAAAAACTATTGATGCATTGATAAATTAGGCAATAATTAAAAAAAAATCATCATCAATATGTAGTTGTAATATCCAGACGTTGTGAGGAGTGGCCAGAAGCGTCGAGCGTTTTCAGCTATTCCTTCAGACGACTACGAATCTCGTTGGGCAGCTCCGCCAGCGGGACAGTGGACTCCTGCCGCGTGGTCACCTCACGCAGCTTGACCACACCTTGGGCCAACTCCGCATCGCCCAGGACGATGGCCAATGGTATTTGATGCTCCTCGCAATGTTGCAATTGGGCCAAAAGTTTGGGATTCAACTTGTAGGAATGCTCCGCCTGCACATGGATTGCATTGGTTAAGGATTCATGGTAGAAAGTAAGAGATGACGTACCTTAATGCCCGCATCCCAGAGCTGATTCAGCACGCGTAGTCGCTGCTCGTGCAGACCCTTGTGGGCGGATGCCACATACACCTCCACATCGTTGGTGCGCAATTTCACTTTGCCGGCAGCAAATTTTGCCTCCAGCACCGCAAAGATACGCTCCACGCCAATGGAAACACCCACACAGGGCACAGCCTTGCCGCGTGGATCGAACATGCCTACCAAATTATCATAGCGTCCGCCGCCGGCAACAGATCCAATGGTGCCGCTGCCCTGATCCGTCACTGGCTTGCCATTCTCCGTAACTGGCGAGGCCTTAGCGGGTGAACCACCGACAGCGCCAGGCTCAGCCTTGAGTACACCCTCGTAGATGACGCCCGTGTAATAGTCGAGGCCACGGGCCAGACTCAAATCGAAGCTGATGCGCGACTCCAGGCCAAAGAGTGTGCAATAGTTGAGCAGCAGTTGCATTCCCTCGAGTCCCTTGACCGCATTGGGCACCGCCTTGAGCTTTGGATCCGCCAGCAGCTGCTCGACGAGCTCTTTGCCACCGCTCAGACGCACATACTCGCCAATCTTGTCGGCCGTGGCGCCATCCAGACCCTTCTCATCGACCATTTCCTTGCGCACTTCCTCCCACGGTGACTGCAATTGAACAGCAGATGTAAGTAAAGTATTTTCATACTATTTAAAATGGGTTGTTACCTTGTCCAGCTTGTCAACTGCCGAGCAGATGGCACGGAAATCCTTGGCGGGCACGCCACACGCCTCGAACATGCCATCCAAAAGCTGGCGATGATTTAGCTTAATCACATAGTCACCAATATCAAGGGTATCGAGAACTTCGGCAACAATCTTAACGCACTCGGCATCCGCCAGCATGGGATCATAGGTGCCGGCAATATCGAAATCACACTGATAGAACTCCCGATAGCGACCCCGGGTCATGGCCGGATTGTCGCGCCGATAGACCTTGGCAATGTGATAGCGTTTAATGCTGGATATTTTGTTCATGGCCAGATAGCGGGCCAGGGGAACGGTCAAGTCATAGCGCATCGACAAGATTTCGCCGCCCTGATCTTTCAGATCATAAATAAGCTTCGAGTCCTCGCCGTATTTGCCCGTTAGCACCTCCTGGAAATGGGAAGTCTATTAGCATTTTAATTATAAAAGTGCATTTGGTTTAAATCATACCTTGAGCTCAAAAACGGGCGTATCGATGGCCTCGCCACCATGACGCTTGAACACCTGGATTATCTTGTCGAGCACACCTTGGCGCAGCGTCATCTGTTGTGGCGCATAGTCGCGAGTTCCCTTTGGCGTCTTCAGGGTGAACTTTTGATTCGTGGGCGCCGCATCGCCACCAAGTGTGGCCTTTAGGGCCAAAAGACGCGATACTTCCTCATCGATCTGCAAGTGCATAAAAATGATACAACATGATTTTGAGTGTTAATTTGCAAATATTAATATATTTGTATGTGCGCTTAGATGCTAACCTTCTGCTTTTGTTGTTGTTGTTCTTGTAATTGTTGTTGTTGTGCTTTGACTTGTCCAACCGATGTTGATAACGCGCGCTCGACGATAGATGGCGCCAGCGGCTGCTGCCGGCGAGCTGAGTTTAGGCAACGGCACTGTAACGCAGCACTACAGCGCCACTGGCGGCCAATTGAACGCAACATTTTTGGATTTCAATAAATTTCTCTTTTCAAATTTTAATCTTTGCAACAACTGTTTTTGCATTTGCTCTTTTCAAACCTAATAAACAACAACAACAATAAAAAAGAACAAACCGATTAAAGTTGAGTTTTATTTTTTTTCTTTGTTAACTTTCAAAATATTTTTCAGCTTTTGCATTTTGAAAGTAATCAACGTTAGTTACGAAACAAGTGAAATTGTCAAATGTACAAAAACCAATGCGTGTGGATGTGTGTGTGTGTGTGTGTGCGTGTGTATGCAGAAGAAAATAAATAGAAAGAAGAGCATAAAATCTATAAAATAATACAAATTGCAACTCTTTATTATTGCGTTCTATTGACCGCCGGTTTTCAACTGTATTTTTCTTGTTGACTGAAACATGTTTACAAACACTTGACACTTTTTTTTGAGCACTTGAAACAAAAACTGAAACGGAAACGCACTGAAAAAGCAGATGCATCGACCTTGCCACTTAACTTGAGCAAGTTCAAGGACATCTCAAACAAGCTCTGCATTTGACTCATTTCGTTCGTAAACTGTTAAGGGTATTCCGAAAACATACATTTATCGCTGATCGACACACTCAAAATCTGTTAATCTGTTTGCGGAATACCCAAATTAAATGCCTGCGAACTAGTTCAGTTGATTAACTAGTTCGCAGCTTATTATAAGGCTGCCTATGAACTGTAATATAATGTTATTAATTTTTAGTAATAAAAAAAAAGAGCAGTCCCATCTGCATTTAATATTATACCAAATATTTTTCATTCATGATATATCTCTATTTTTGTTAAATCCAGTTTTTAGTTATCGATATTCCGATAGCTGTGCAACTGTTGTCAAGCCGCAGTAACAGCCAGTGATGCCAAATAGTTTTCGGAGAAGAAAAGACAAAACGGCCAAAGAATACACGGAACAAAGCTGATAAACTAAAAAAGCCAGATTTTCGGATAGATGTTTGAGATTTTTCCCGGCTGAAGCAGTTAAAAACCACACAAATCTATCCGAAAAAAGGCCAAATTGGCATCACTGACAACAGCTGATTTCAGCGCTCTTGAATACAATGCAAGACATTAAAATAATCATAAATTGAGGCAATTGCTCCGACTTAAATGCTGTTTATACACACACACACATGGACACCTGAAACTCAGTCCGTTGTTGCTAAGCCGGTTTTAGCTATGCCTCCTGCTTGGCCAGTCAGTCGGTCATGAGCACAAAATAATCGCAATAACAACAACACGACATTATACATTAAACAAAAAGGGGCAAAATCATCAACGGGAGTTTCAGATGAAGAGATTACTCTCATGAAAAAAGCTCATTGTGATTTATGCATCGACTGACTGCCAAAGAGACCAAACTTTGATTTCGAATATGTAAAGAGAGTGTAAGAGCGAGCACGAACACTACAATTACAGCGATAGCAATACCAACAACAACAAACAGCAGCATTCGAATGTGAAAGTACCTTTTTGTGGTTGTTGTTGCTGCTGCCACCACTCTGTCAATTAAGCTGTCCATTATGTGCATGCAATCTAATTACCGAAGTTGGTCTAAAATAAAATGCAATAATGAAGCTGCCAACGCAGCAAGAGCGCGAATTGCTTGCGATTGTTTTGCAATAAATTACATACATACGTACAAACACAAGGACGTGAGGCTGATGAAATACATAACGCAAATAACATGTGTACATACTCGATAAATGTGCAACAGGATTTTAAATGACAGGGGTTAAAAAAATAAAGCATTGTTAAGCAAGTACATATTACTTGTTAGTTTCGTATACAAACGCGTACAACGAGAATGAATATACGTATGTATGAATGTATGTCCATATGTATGGAGTCTTACTCACTGACCTTCTCTTTCGACTCCTTCGATGCTTTCAGCTGACGCACGAGATCGCCTTGTAATTTGATTTGCTCCAAAATCTGTTCACGCGTATCACTCATATTCCAATTGCCACAGCACTAACAATAATAACAGTACCACTACACAATTTGTTTAATCGCTAATCTGCACAGCGTCGTGGCTAAATATATGTATGTTATAATATATTAAGCGTTTGTTAACTTCCCGCGGTTTGCAATTACTTGATTGTTGGCTGCCAAAAAAAATGCACGCGGCCAGCCGTAAGTAACAGCACGTAAATAAGCATAACGCGAAAGCGCAACAAAGAGAAACGTAAGCGCAAATTGACAAACGTAACGTAAGATAAAACGCCAACCGTTTATATCGATACAAATGCAATTGCAACTTGGACGTTGCTGAATTCAATTCAATGAATAATTTTAAAATGAACGAAAATTACAAATTCCTTAATTTGCTTTATATTTCATGTTTGTTTACTCTATTAAACAATACAGCTCTGGAAAAATATTGGCAGCAGCGCCATCTATGTGTGAACGCGTATTCGGAACTTGCTCAACACTGCATCAGCATCAATACGAGATTTGCAATTTGAATTTAAACATGCTTTGGATTTTTAATCACATTACTTTTATTCAATTTATATTTTACAGTTGTGCAACTGACGTAAACTTAAAGACTTTTTACAACAAATAAAACATACATTAAACGAACTTTGCCGGCCACAAAGTTCGATAAACCAAGAATTCACAATGAAGAATAACAAAACTAACACACAGCTTCAGCTTCAGCAACGCAACATCAAGTTGCAGCCATTCGTCAAGTCCGTAGCGGACGCTGAGCGCAAACTGAACTATTTGTCCGAGTCAAATCACGTGACAGCTTCCTCCCGCACCGTACTCCGACGGGGACGGGGACAACGATCCAGCGACGGAGGCAGCGGTGGCCACAATTCCAGGCGCAAACATGGCAAGAAGGCGTCGCAGATGAAGCTCAAAGACGAGACAAAGATCAACGTTGGACGCCCAAAGATCTCCACCATTGCCAGTGAGTAACAGTCAGAGCTCGATAACCATTTTGTTCTGTGCTGTCTGCTTACAGCAAAAGAGACAAAAAATTAAGAAGACCCACCC
Organism: Drosophila recens; assembly: GCA_037043495.1. Taxonomy (NCBI): domain Eukaryota; kingdom Metazoa; phylum Arthropoda; class Insecta; order Diptera; family Drosophilidae; genus Drosophila; species Drosophila recens. The sequence continues at coordinate 2,432 of JBAMBJ010002723.1, read as the reverse complement.
ACTCACTCTCTTAACATAACAGTTTTTATTGCTCTTCTCGTGTAAACTAGCTTTCACTTAGGATAACAGCGTGAAGGAAGGACTCTTGATGAAATAAATATAAGGTGGTCTCGTCGGCAAAAAGTAGGGTCTTAACTATACTAATAATAAGTGCGAGTGAAAGGGTTCAGCTTAGTGAGTGTGAGTGAAACGACAATAGAGTGCGTTTATTTACCCGTTGATGGGGCGTAGTGTTTAAAGTTGACTACTATAATAAAGAGTTCAAGTTATTTTATAATTTAATTTTTAATAATTATGAACTTGAAAGTAAACTTTGTTTTTGAATACATAATCCTTTGTTTAGGCTCTTAATTTTAAAATAAATTCCAATTTTCAAATAAACCGTTTTTATAGCTAAGCTTATCTGGAGTGCCACAGAAATCGATTTCGCTTGAATTTCACTTAAATTTGTATAAAATTTAAGTAAAATTCAAACGAAACGATTTCTGTGGCACCCCCGTATATTTAAATTTTTAACAGCCATTAACAATTTTGCTTAAACCTTTTTTATTTTGTTGAAATGTTCTTTAACAATATGTAAAAATGTTATTTCTAGCTTTTTGAGTTTGTCTTTGAACTGTACAGACAAAACAGCAAAAATTCATTTGTCTTTTGCACAAAGGTTAAAATCTTATAATAAATTCGTCTGCACACAACATTTCGCATCAACAAGCAAGCACGCACTGAACGTTAAGACCCTAAAACCGAACGATTCGACAGCCGACGAGAGCACCTTATACTTATTCCATCATGGGACTGTCGTTTGACCCATGATGAAACTATAAGAAGGTGATGTACTCGCACTCTTTCGGGGCGACGACGACAGAGATAGATATATAGTAAACTTATAAACGCATTTTCGTTTTATGCGCTGTCGCCCCGAAAAAGAGGGCATGTCGAGCGAATAAATCATCTTCTTATAGTTTCATCATGGCTCGGCGCCTAGCAGCTAAGCATTAGCAAAGAGAGCGTTGATTCTGTTTTTAATCGTGTCCGCGGGCAACAGTTTTCTTATGCACGCTTCAGCTTACAGTCCTTCTAGCCAGTTGTTGCCCGGTAACTAAAGGGTAAAGGGGTCTTATAAGTTTGTGGTTATTGAAGAAACAGGCAGAAGAGAGCGTCGTGTCAAAGATGATAATTTTTCAAACTTGAACTCATACCCGTTGCAGACTTTTTGCATTCACCGCGTCGCAACGGATTGTCGCCCCGCGACATTATCGAGGAGGAGGGCGAGGAGGAGGACGACGACGGCAAATTGAGCCGATCCCTGCAGGACGAGTTGAACCACCATCTTACCATGGGCCGCACGAATCGCCGCAGTCAGCTGAGCATCAAGCACATGCACAGGCCCACGTACAGTTGCAGCTCCTGTGGCGCCCAGTTCCATATTAAGTCCTTGCTGGGCGCCCATCGTCGCACCCACGACGACGACTTCAAGGTGCGCTTCCGGGCCAAACGGACACGGGAGAGCAACACGACGCTGATGGCTGTTGGGAAGCAGTGCAAGTTCTGTGACCGCTACTTTGATCTGGAGCGGGCGTTGCACATCCATCAGTTGTGCCACTGCAGCAAGATCACGCCGCAGCAGCGACGCAAACTGGGCTACACGGATCTGGCGCACGAGAAGAAGAACACGCCGCTGCCGAACTTCCAACGGATGCCGCGCGGAGTGTTGCCGGCGCCAACAACCCCCGATCCCAACATGCCGTATGTGGCACTTGGCCCCGCGGCCATCAAGATGATTGAGCAGGAGCAGCAGCAGCAGCAGAAGGTTAAGAGGCGTTCCACCAAATATACGGTCAAGGTTGCTGGACCCATGGGACGTTGGCGTTGATGAAAACACTCCACACTATACACTAAACACAGCACAAAACAACACAGCAAACTAAACACAAAAAAAAAAAAAACAAAAAAAAAACAAAACAAAAGAAAAATGAACCTTGCAATTGGAGCAATTTTAACTTGTTGGCGTTAAAGTGAACAGTTCGCCTGGCATACAAATCATTTGTTGTTAGCATGTGAAACAAATTAAAGCCAAATTTTAGTGTGATTTAACTTAATTTCAATTCACACTTAAAGCTGTTGTCATTATTATCACACGCACACACACACATTCGATTCCTATCAGTGATGCAAATTTGGCCTTTTTTCGGATAGATTTATCTGGATTTTAAATGCTGCAGCCGGGAAAAATCTCAAACATCTATCCGAAAATCTGGCTTTATTTTAAATTCAATTAAATTTAATCTAAAAAGTATTCTATACTGCCAATTTTGGAATTTTTTGAAATTAAAAACAATATAAATCCGAAAACAGTTTCTCCCAGTATGCCAAAATTCACCTCTTAAATGAGAGAATGTTGAAAATACGTCAAAATTTTGGTCCGAAGCAAA